>ML343374.1:0-66455 GCA_005239505.1 Nicotiana paniculata
TGTTTGTGAATTTGAAGTGGATTGAAGAATTTGCGCTGGAGTTTATTATGTGATGTGTTAAAGCGCTTAGGAGGGTGAACCACTAATCCTAAATATATCATACCCGTCCCTTATCCCACATTACAACCATGAAAGACTCCTAATTGATTTTTAGATTGAGTGAGCCTACATTAGTGGAGATTTACATTATGGGCAAGCATATAGTACTTTGTACATGCATGCGACTTTTTAGTGAGAGTGAGAGATTTTCTTTGATATATGTGAGTCCTTAAACTATATTTGATCATGAGATTCAAATGTGTAGATTCAACATACTCTCTTGTTCTTGTTGTGAGGGCACATGGTTTCACGAGGGATAGGTTTCACGGCCCCAAATCCTAAGTCGGTTGTGATGGCGCCTATCAGGATACTAGGCTAGCAATCTACTGCGGAATAACATAAATACTTTCCACTAAATTTAAAACTGTTCGATATTCCATAAAATTCTTCCGGTTTAACAATTTAGAGTAACAAAATGAATAAAAGTAGTTTATACACTGCCCCAAAATCCTGGAGTCAACCGTCATGAGCATCTATAAATAATGCAACGTACTACTATTCCCTTACTACAACCAATTCTAGGAAATTATATCAAATAACAGGATAAGAAGGGAAAGAGGGCATGTTGCGGACGCCAAACAGCTACCTCAAAATCCGGAACAAAGCTCCAAGAGAATGTGAAAACAGCTAGCGCTCAGACCCTGTAACTGAATCTGCACACAAGGTGCAGGGAGTAATGTGGGTAAACCAACTCAATAGTAATGAGAGTAAATAATGTCTAAAGCTACGAAACAAGTAAAAACAGTCATCAATGCACAATAAATGAAGCCTTTCTTTCAGAGTACACAGATACAATATCTTGTAACATTTACAAATCGTTTTCAGAAAAATATCTTTTGAAAATGTAACCTTTTTCACAAATTCCATAGAAATCAAACGATTCAGTAAATAAACTCGACGGAGGTCATAAATAGTCCTACAAATGGAAACATGTATCATAAACATCCCCTCGGGCGTATCATCACTCAACATCAATCACTTAGCATGCCTCACAATCACTCAGTATCAGCCCCTCGGGCTACCTCACAGACGCTCATGCCTCCCAATCTCTCATCACTCGGCACTCGCACTCAGTAGGTACCTGCGCTCATTGAAGGTGTACATACTCCGGAGGGGTTCCTACAGCCCAAACGCTAATGTCACGACCCGAAATCCCACCTTCAGGTCGTGATGGTGTCTAACATTGAACTCGCTAGACAAGCCAACGTTACTAGTAAATACGTTTTATTCCTTTGTTATTTAGCATTTAAAAATGAAATACAAGAACAATAGAAGCAAGAATGCGGAAGATAAGGAATTCTACAACTTAAATAATACGTACTACGAAATTTCCGTAAACATACCCCCAGAACTGGTAACACAAAACTCACGAACAGTCTAAGATTTTTTTTGCTAAAAACAAAGTCTGAACACAAAACAATACAACTGTCTCGGAAGTACAAGAGAAGACAGAAATAAAAGGGAATAAGATAGGAGGTGACGCCAAGGCCTACGGACGTCTGCAGGACTACCTCAGTGTCGCCTGTGGACTGAAGGACACTCCCTTGATCACTGTCCACCGTAATCTGCACAACATAAAGAAGTGCAGGTGTAGCATCAATACAACCGACCCCATGTACTGAGTAAGTTCCGAGCCTAACCTCGGCGAAGTAGTGACGAGTCTAGGACACGACAAATAATAAACACCTGTGCAATCCAATAATATATAATAGAAATAACGGCAGGAAGTAAACGGTTAAGAACAAATACGGGAAGAACATGCCAAGGTACAGAGGGGAAAAACACTCATTGAGTAATAGAACATGGCAACCGTCTAGTATCAGAATAACAACAGGGAAATAAACAAGTGCACGGCATCACCCTTCGTGCTTTACTCTCATTCTCACCAAGACAAGTGCACGGCATCACCCTTCGTGCTTTACTATCATACTCACGAAAACAAGTGCACGGCATTACCTTTCGTGCTTTACTCTCACAATATCGGCACGACATTAACCTTCGTGCTTTTAATATAAACAATGGCACGGCATCACCCTTCGTGCCTTTACCTCACTATATCGGCACGGGATTAACTTTCGTGCTTTTAATATGAATAATGGCACGGCATCACCCTTCGTGCTCTACACTCTTCCTTACCCAACAATAATCAGAACAACAATTTGGCAAGGAAGAACTACAATACAAAACATAATTTACAACATCCCGGCAAAGGAACAATAACAGAAATATCACTGTCCCGGCAAGGGAACAATAACGGAAATATCACCGTCCCGGCAAGGGACCCAACTATAACCAATCTCACTGAACGTACAACATAACCAAAATAATCCTAAATCGAACAACTAATAAAAAGTGTTTACAACTCAGTATTTCCAACAATTGAGTAATCTCCAAAATAGAAGCTACCTCCTAAATACAGTGGATATCGAGGAAAACACATATACCATAAGATATGAATCACGGGCATGCTTAATAACAAGGTATAGGTACTCGTCACCTCACCTATACATTGAACATGATATAAACACCTAGCACATATGACTCAACACCTATTCCCTCAAGCTAGGGTTATTCCAAACACTTACTTTGATTCCAAGAATCCAAATCAAGCCTCTAGCACTGCTTTCCCTCTCGAATCCAACTCCGAAACGATAGTATCTAGACATAATCGACTCAACAATATCAATAATGACTCAATAATTCAATCCCAAAGCCTGAATATGCATTTCCCATCATTCTTTCAAAAATACCAAAATTCGACCCCGGGCCCGCTTGGTCCAAACACGAGGCTCTGACCAGAACCTGATCACCCATACCCCCACGAGTTCTAATATATAATTTGTTTTGAAATCCAAATTGAGGTTGAATTACCCAAAATTCTCAAAGCCCTAACTCTACCCAAAATCCCTAATTTCTACTTTGATTTTAGGATTTTAGGCCTAGATTCTAGTGATTAGGGAAGGAAAGTGGAAGAAATTGGTGTTAGGAACACTTGCCCAAATGGCTATGGAGGAGAAAATGGCTTGGAGGTCTTCAATGGGGTTTTGGAGAAGAAGGAACTGATGAAGAAGTGGAAATCCCGAAATAAAATTCTGTTTTTGACTTAAGAAAATAACTGGACCATTTTGTTCTCTGCGATCGTGGAAGAAGGGCTGCGATCGCAGAGCTATAGAAATTTCTACTATGCGATCGCAGACGGAAGGCTGCGATCGCAGAAGAACCTGACTCATACGTCTGCAATCGCGGAGGTTGTGCTGCGATCGAAAAGAGATGATACTAGCCCCCACCCTTCCGTCTGCGATCGCAGAAGAACCCGACCCATACGTCTGCAATCGCGGAGGTTATGGTGCGATCAAAGAGAGATGCTACCAGCCCCCACACCAGACCGCTTATACTCTATGCGATCGCGGAAGCAACTATGCGATCGCATAGAGTCACAGAACCCTCCCCTCTCAATCACACTATGCGATCACGGAGCTAGGTCAGCGATCGCACTGAACAACATCAGACACCAAATATGGACTTTTACACCAGAAATTCTAAGTCTTTTACACCCCGTTAACTACCCGAAACTCACCCGAGCTCTCGGGTCTCAAAACCAAAAAAAACACACACGACTCCCAAATCATCCTACGGACTTATTCAAGCATTGAAATCACAAAAATATCATCAAAATCAATGAATTAAACCTCAAAACTCATAGAATTTTCTTAAAACTTCATAAGGCTCAATTATTCTGATTTTGATTCGAAACACGTCAAACCAAGTCTGTTTCTTTCCAAATTTTACAGATAACTCACATAACACATATTGAACCTGTTCCGGGCTTCGGAACCATAATACGGGCCCGGAAACACAGATTTCACATCAAAGTTCATTTTCAAAAGTCTTTCTTATTTTCAGAAAACAATTTTCTTTAAAGAATTCATTTCTCGGGCTTGGGACCTCAGAATTCGATTCCGGGCATACGCCCAGGTCCCATATTTTCCTATGGACCCCCCGGGACCGTCAGATCACGGGTCCAGTTCCATTTACCAAAAATGTTGACCAAAGTCAACGTTATTCCATTAACTATCATAAATTCAATTGTTCAACACATTTCTACATATAGACTTCCCGACTACGCGCTCGGGCTGTGCACACACATTGAGGTAAGATTAACGGAGGCTTTGAGGGCCTCAGAACACAGTTTTTTTTCTTCTAAATTTACACAAGATGACCTTTTGGGTCATCACAATCTCCACCTCTAAAACAATTATTCGTCCTCGAACGGGCATAGAAAAGTACCTGAATCGGGGAAAAGTTGGGGATATCGGCTCCGCATATCGGGCTCGGACTCCCAAGTAGCTGTCTCAACAGGCTGACCCCTCCATTGAACACGAACCGAAGGATAACTCTTCGATCTAAACTGTTGCACCTGTGATCTAATATGGCTATCGGCTGCTCCTCATACGACAAATCCTTGTCCAACTGGACACCACTGAAGTCAAGTACATGAGATGGGTCCGCAATATACCTCTGGAGCATAGACACGTGAAATACTGGATACACGACTGACAAACTAGGTGGCAAGGCAAGACTGTAGGCCACATCTCCTACCTTGTCCAAAATCTCAAATGGACCAATGTACCTAGGGCTCAACTTTCCCTTCTTTCTGAATCTCATCACGCCCTTCATGGGCGACACTTGAAGGATTACCCGGTCGCCTATCATAAATGCCAAATCTCAAACTCTGCGATCTGCATAACTCTTCTGCCTGGACTGAGCTGTACGGAGTCTATCCTGAATGATCTTTACCTTGTCCAAGGCATCCTGGACTAACTCAGAACCCAACAATCTAGCCTCTCCTGGCTCAAACCATCGACTGGAAACCGACACCGGCTACCATACAACACCTCATACGGAGCCATCTGAATGCTCGACTAATAGTTGTTGTTGTAGGCAAACTCAGCTAAAGGCAAGAACTGGTCCCATGAACCTCCAAAGTCAATAACACAAGCTCGCAACATATCCTCCAAAATCTGAATAGTACGCTCGGACTGCCCATCCGTCTGAGGATGAAATGTTGTGCTCAAATCGATCTGTGTGCCTAACTCTCGCTAAAATACTCTCTTGAAATGGGAGGTAAAGTGAGTACCTCGGTCTGATATAATAGATATGGGCACACCATGCAGTCTAACAATCTCTATCATATAGATCTTTGCCAACTTCTCTGCTGAATACGAAACTGATACTGGAATGAAGTGCGCTGACTTGGTCATCTATCCACAATAACCCATACTGCATTAAACATCCTATGAGTCTGTGGGAGTCCAACTACAAAGTCCATGGTGATACGCTCCCACTTCCACTCGGGAAGCTGAATCTTCTGCATCAAACCATCGGGTCTCTGGTGCTCGTACTTAACCTGCTGATAATTCAAGCACCGAGCTACATAAGCTACAATATCCTTATTCATTCTACGCCACCAATAATACTGCCGCAAGTCCTAGTACATCTTTGCGGCGCCCGGATGAATGGAATATCGGGAAATATGGGCCTCCTGTAGTATCAACTCACGAATACCATCCACATCAGGTACACAAATCCGCCCTTGCATCCTCAAAACTCCCTCAACATCAACCGTAACCTGCTTGGCATCTCCGTGCCTAACTCTATCTCTAAGAACATATAAATGGCGATCATCATACTGCCTGGCCCGAATACGGTTATATAAGGAAGAACGGGCTACGATATGGGCCAAAACACTGCCAGTCTCAGAAACCTCCAATCTCACAAATCGATTGGCTAACGCCTGAACATCCAAATCAAGAGGTCGCTCTCCGAGTGATAAATAGGCAAGACTACCCATACTAGTTGACTTCCGGCTCAAAGCATCGGCCACCACATTGGCCTTTCCCGGATGATAAAAAATGGTAATATCATAATTCTTCAGAAACTCTAACCATCTCCTCTGCCTCATGTTCAACTCCTTCTGTTTGAACAGATATTGTATGCTCTTATGATCCGTGAACACCTTACATGGCACACCAATCAAATAATGCCTCCAAATCTTCAATGCATGCACAATAGCTGCTAACTCCAAGTCATGAACTGGATAGATCTTCTCATGGACCTTCACCTGACGAGAATCATAGGCTATAACCTTGCCATCCTGCATCAACACTGCACCAAGCCCAACCCGTGAAGCATCACAATACACGGGATACGATCCTGAACATGTGGGCAAAACTAACACTAGTGTCGTGGTCAAGGCTGTCTTGAGCTTCTGAAAGCTCGCCTTGCACTCATCAGACCACCTGAATTGGGCACTTCTTCTGAGTTAACCTGGTCATCCGGGCTGCAATGGATGAAAATCCCTCCACAAACCGACGATAATAACCTGTTAAGCCCAAGAAACTCCGGATCTCTGTAGCTGAGGTGGGTCTAGGCCAATCTCTGACTGCTGAAATCTTCTTGGGATCCACCTGAACACCCTCTAACGATACCACATGGCCTAGAAATGCGACTGAACTCAACCAAAACTCACACTTGGAGAATTTGGCATACAACTAACTATCCCTCAGAGTCTGGAGGACGACTCTAAGGTGTTGCTCATGCTCCTCTCGGCTACGAGAGTATATCAATATATCATCAATGAAAACAATCACAAATGAGTCCAAATAAGTCCTGAACTCGGTGCATCAACTCCATGAAAGCAGTGGGGGCATTTGTCAGCCCAAATGACATCACCAAGAACTCATAATGCCCATAACGAGTGCGAAAAGCTGTCTTAGGGACATCGGACGCCCTAATCCTCAACTGATGGTAACCAGATCTCAAGTCAATCTTGGAAAACATTGAAGCACCCTGAAGCTGGTCGAATAAATCATCAATCCTCGGCAAAGGATACTTGTTCTTAATAGTAAAACTGCCGATAGTCAATACACATCCTCATCGAGCCATCTTTCTTCTTGACAAACAATACTGGGGCACCCCAAGGAGAAACACTAGGCCTAATGAATCCTTTATCCAACAAATCCTGCAACTGATCTTTCAACTCCTTCAACTTTGGCGGGGCTATACGATACGGCGGAGTAGAAATAGGTCGGGTGCCCTGATCTAACTCAATACAAAACTCAATATCCCTGTCAGGTGGCATACCCGGCAGGACAGCAGGGAATACCTCTGGAAACTCACGAACCACAGGCACAGACTCCAGGGAAGGAACCTCGGTGCTAGAATCACGAACATAGGCCAGATAGGCCAAAAAACCCTTATCGACCATGCCTCGAGCCTTCATATAAGAAATGACTCTACCAGAAGAATGACTAGGAGTCCCCCTCCACTCCAAACGAGGCACCCCTGGCAAAGCCAAGGTCACTGTCTTGGCATGTCAGTACAGAATAGCATGATAGGGGGATAACCAATCCATCCCCAATATAACATCGAAGTAAACCATATCTAGAAGCAAAAGATCAACCTGAGTCTCCAGACCACTAATGACTACTAAGCAAGCACGGTATACTCGATCTACCACTATAGAATCACCCACCGGTGTAGACACATGCACAACAGTACTCAAGGAATCACGAGGCATACTCAAGTAAGGGGCAAAATATGAAGACACATAGGAGAATGTAGAACTCGGATCAAATAACACGGAAGCCTCTCGGCTGCAAACTGAAATCGTACCTGTAATAACTGCATCAGAAGCCTCAGCATCAGGCCTGGCAGGAAAAGCATAGCACCGGGGATGAGCCCCTCCAATCTGAACATCTCTGGGTCGACCTACTGCGGGATGACCTCTACCTCTCGTGGCCTGTCCTCCACCTCTATGAGTCTGACCTCCACCTCTGGAACTTCGACCTCCACCCTTAGCTGGCTGAGGGGGTGGGGTGAACCTGGTGCAGGAACCATAGCAAGAGAGACCTGATGCTGAGAACTACCAGAAGCTCGGGGGAAATACCTAGCAATGTGCCCTGGATCACCACAAGAGTAACAAGCCCTCTGTTGTTGAGGCTGCTGGCCCTGAAACTGTCCCTGTCGACCAAAATAACCATCATGAAAGCTCTGAAGCGGTGGTGCACTGATAGGAGCTGATGGTGCACTGCGGGATACCTGAAGCGCCGACTGGAATGGCCTAGGAGGATGACCTCTGCCAAAAGAATCTCTGCCTCCAGATGAGGCACCACTGAAATGACCGGAATAGCGAGGTCTCTTGTCATACCCCTGACCACTTCCCTTTGATAAGACCATCTCAATACGCCTGGCCACATTGGCGCCTCCTGGAATGAAATATCAGTACCTGCCTCTCTGGCCATCTGGAGTCTAATAGGCCGAGCTAGACCCTCAATAAACCTCCCCACCCTCTCACGATCAGTGGGGAGTATCATGATAGCATGTCGGGCCAAAGTAATGAACCTGGTCGCATACTATGTAACAGTCATAGATCCCTGCAGGAGGCGCTCAAACTGCCTCCGAAGACCCTCCCTCTGAGTAACTGGTAGAAACTTCTCCATGAGCAACTAGGAGAACTGAGCCCAAGTCAATGGTGCAGATCCAGCTGGCCTGGTCAAGCAATACTCTCTCCACCAAGTCTTGGTGGTACCAGAAAGACGGAATGTAGCAAAATCAACTCCATTGGATTCCACAATGCCATGTTCCGAAGAACCTCATATCAACTGTCCAAGAAATCCTGGGGATTCTCTGATGATGCACCAGTAAATGTAGTAGAAAATAGCTTGGTGAACCAATCCAACCTCCACAAAGTATCGGCAGACATGGCTGCCCCCTCAACTGCCTGTGCCACAAAACCCGGCTGAGTTGCTCCAGCTGCCTGAGGTGCTGGAGTCTGGAACTGAGGAGCTAGCTGCTCTGGTGTGCGGGTAGCAGGAGTTTGGGTCCCTCCCCCAGCCTGGGAGACGGATGGTGCAGTAGGAAGAAGATCAACCTGAGCCACGCTCTCCATAAGGCCCACTAAACGGACCAGAGCGTCCTGAAGAACCAGGGTGGCAATGAACCCCTCTGGGACCTGAGCTGGTCCAACTGGAACTGTCAGAGTAGGAACCTCACCGGCAAAGTCTACCTGTAGGTCCTCTACTGGGGCTGCTGCTCTGGGTTGAGCCCTGCCTCGGTCTCGGCCCCTCGTAGGAGCCGCAACAGGATAGTTGGGCTGCTGATAAGTAGATGAGGAAGCACGCGTTCTCTCCATCTGCGAGAGAATAGAATAGAAACTCAATTAGCATTTAGAATTTCAAATCGCACGATAAAAAAGAAGAAAAGTGAAGTTATTCCTAACTTTGCAGCCTCTGGGGATAAGTACAGACGTCTCCGTACCGATCCCTCAGACTCTACCAAGTTTGTCCATGAGTTGTGAGACCTAAGAAACCTAGTGCTTTGATACCAACTTGTCACGACCCGAAATCCCATCTTCAGGTCATGATGGCGTCTAACATTGAACTCGCTAGACAAGCCAACGTTATTAGTAAATCCATTTTATTCCTTTGTTATTTAGCATTTAAAAATGAAATACAAGAAGAACAATAGAAACAAAATACGGAAGATAAGAAATTCAACAACTTAAATAATACGTACTACGAAATTTCCGTAAACATACCCCCAAAACTGGTATCACAAAACTCACGAACAGTCTAAGATTTTTTTTGTTAAAAACAAAGTCTGAACAAAACAATACAACTATCTCGGAATTACAAGAGAAGACAGAAATAAAAAGGAATGAGATAGGAGGTGACGCCAAGTCCTGCGGACGCCTGCAGGACTACCTCAGTGTCGCATGTGTACTGAAGGACACTCCCTCGATCACTGTCCACCAGGTCCAGTACCGTAATCTGCACAACATAAAGAAGTGAAGGTGTAGCATCAGTACAACCGACCCCATGTACTGAGTAAGTGCCGAGCCTAACCTCGGCGAAGTAGTGACAAGGCTAGGACACGACAAATAATAAACACATGTGCAATTCAATAATATATAATAGAAATAACGGCAGGAAGTAAATGACTAAGAACAAATACGGGAAGAATATGCCAGGGTACAGAGGGGAAAAACACTCATTGAGTAATAGAACATGGAAACCGTCTAGTAACAGAATAACAACGGGGAAATAAACAAGTGCACGGCATCACCCTTCTTGCTTTACTCTCATTCTCACCAAGACAAGTGCACGGCATCACCCTTCGTGCTTTACTCTCATACTCACCAAAACAAGTGCACGGCATCACCCTTCGTGCTTTACTCTCACAATATCGGCACGACATTAACCTGTGTGATTTTAATATAAACAATGGCACGGAATCACCCTTCGTGCTTTTACCTCACTATATCGACACGACATTAACCTTCGCTTTTAATATGAATAATGGCACGGCATCACCCTTCGTGCTTTACACTCTTCCTTACCCAACAATAATCAAAAAAACAATTTGGCAAGGAAGAACCACAATACAAAACATAATTTACAACATCCCGTCAAGGGAACAATAACAGAAATATCACCGTCCCGGTAAGGGAACAATAACAGAAATATCACCGTCCCGGCAAGGGACCCAGCTATAACCAATCTCACTGAACGTAAAATATAACCAAAATAATCCTCAACCGAACAACTAATAAAAGGTGTTCACAACTCAGTATTTCCAACAATTGAATAATCTCCAAAATTGAAGCTACCTCTTAAATAAGTGGATATCGAAGAAAACACATATACCATAAGATATGACTCACGGGCATGCTTAATAACAAGGTATAGGTACTCGTCACCTCACCTATACATTGAACATGATACTAACATGTAGCACATATGAATCAACACCTATTCCCTCAAGCTAGGGTTAGGCCAAACACTTACCTCGATTCCAAGAATCCAAATCAAGCCTCTAGCACTGCTTTCCTTCTCGAATCCAACTCCGAAATGATAGTATATAGACATAATCGACTCAATAATATCAATAATGACTCAATAATTCAATCCCAAAGCCTAAATACGCATTTCCCATCATTCTTCCAAAAATACCAAAATTCGACCCCGGGCCCGCTTGGTCCAAACACGAGGCTCTGACCAGAACCTGATCACCCATACCCCCCACGAGTTCTAATATATAATTTTTTTTGAAATCCAAATTGAGGTTGAATTACCCAAAATTCTCAAAGCCCTAACTCTACCCAAAATCCCCAATTTCTACATTTATTTTAGGATTTTAGGCCTAGATTCTAGTGATTAGGGAAGGAAAGTGGAAGAAATTGGTGTTAGGAACATTTACCCAAATGGCTATGGAGGAGAAAATGTCTTGGAGGTCTTCAATGGGGTTTTGGAGAAGAAGGAATTGATGAAGAAGTGGAAATCTCGAATAACATTCTGTTTTTGACTTAAGAAAATAACTGGGCGATTTTGTTCTCTGCGATCGCGGAAGAAGGGCTGCGATCGTAGAGCTATAGAAATTTCTACTATGCGATCACAGACGGAAGGTTGCGATCGCAGAAGAACCTGACCCATATGTCTGCGATCGCGGAGGTTATGGTGCGATCGCAGAGAGATGCTACCAGCCCCCACCTCAGACCGCCTATACTATATGCGATCGCGGAAGAAACTATACGATCGCATAGAGTCACAGAACCCTCCCCTCTCAATCACACTATGCGATCGTGTAGCTAGGCCTGCGATCGCACTGAACAACACCAGACACCAGATATGGACTTTTACACCAGAAATTCTAAGTCTTTTACACCCCGTTAACTACCCGAAACTCACTCGAGCTCTCGGGTCTCATAATAAAAAAAACACCGACGACTCCCAAATCATCCTACGGACTTATTCAAGCATTGAAATCACCAAAATATCATCAAAATCAATTAATTAAACCTCAAAACTCATAGAATTTTCTTAAAACTTCATAAGGCTCAATTATTCTGATTTTGATCCAAAACACGTCAAACCAAGTCCGTTTCTTTCCAAATTTTACAGATAACTCACATAACACATATCGAACCTATTCCGGGCTTCGGAATCATAATACGGGCCCGGTAACACAGATTTCACATCAAAGTTCATTTTCAGAAGTCTTTCTTATTTTTCAGAAAACAATTTTCTTTAAAAATTCATTTCTCGGGCTTGGTATCTCAGAATTTGATTCCGGGCATACGCCTAGGTCCCATATTTTTCTACGAACCCTCCGGGACCATCAGATCACGGGTCCGGGTCCGTTTACCAAAAATGTTGATCAAAGTCAACTTTATTCCATTAACTATCATAAATTTAATTGTTCAACACATTTCTACATATAGACTTCCCGGCTATGCGCTCGGGCTGTGCACGCACATCAAGGTGAGATTAATGGAGGCTTTCAGGGCCTCGAAACACAGTTTTTTTTTTGTTGCTAAATTTACAAAAGATGACCTTTTGGGTCATCACAGCTAATATCAAGCCATCTCGTGGAATAATCACTCAGGCTCTCGGCCTCTTACATATCATAAACAGTGCAACATGATGCGGCGTGCAGCCCGATCCCATAATGTCCTCACAACATAGGCACTCGGTCTCACTCAGTCAGAAATCTCTCAAAGCCACTCGGGCTATCAAATAAACGGGGTACTCGACCCAAAATATCATTTTTTTTATCACAAAAGTAGTGTAAATGAGACTGAGTTTCGAAATCAGTTAAACAGGAAAGGACTGAGTGTGAATCATAATTCAACACAGTGAGGAATAGCCGTAAACAACCCCCAAGGGGTCCAAACAGGTCGACACAAGGCCCCAAACATGGCGTACAGCCCAAAATATAATAATAGTCTTAAAACATGAATATCATAGTCAACACAGTGAGGAATAGCAGTAAACAGCCCCCAAGGGGTCCAAACAGGTCGACACAAGGCCCCAAACATGGCGTACAGCCCAAAATATAATAATAGTCTTAAAACATGAATATCATAGTCAACACAGTGAGGAATAGCAGTAAACAGCCCCCAAGGGGTCCAAACAGGTCGACACAAGGCCCCAAACATGGCGTACAGCCCAAAATATAATAATAGTCTTAAAACATGAATATCATATGAGGTAGAATCAATACACAACTTAGCAGTTGCCACGGGATGGACCAAGTCACAATCCCCCAACCGTGCGCGCCGCACACTCATCATCTAGTATGTGCGCCACTCCAAACATTGATAAAAATGTGAAGTCCGGGGTTTCAAACCCTTCGGACAAGATTTACAGTCATTACTTACCTCAAACCGGCTCAAATACTAATCCGCGATGCTCTTGCCTCTCGAATCGGCTCTCGATTGCTCCGACTCTAACGAAAACCATATTAATATCATCAATAAATTCTAGGGAGATGAAACCCATTCGAAAATTATCAAAATTAAGCACAAATCCCGAAATTGGCCAAACCCGACCCCTGGGCCCACGTCTCGGAATTCGGTGAAAATCACAAAACTAGAATCCTTATCCTCCCAAGAGTCTATACATACCAAGAACATCAAAATCGAACCGCAAATGGCCCCTCAGATTGTCACGACCATAAGGTCGTGATGGCGCCGGACACCACTGTCAGGCAAGCCAATCATTAAATGGTTAAGTTAAATTTCCTGTTTTAGCAGTTTTTAAATCATTACCTTTCACTTCATTAAATAATAATTGAATAAAATCCACTAAGTAAATACGACAGTTTAATATTTCATTTTTATAAAATACATCCCAAACACATCCCAGAACCCGGTGTCACAAGTGCATGAGCAAATTCTAAGAATTTCACAAATACTACAAAGCTTGTCCGAAATACAAATTAGACAAGGAATTTAAAATGAAAATAAATACAATATGAGGGAGACTCTGTCGGCTGCGGGTCGCCTTCGGATGATGCAGCTCACCTAAGTCTCCAAGCCGGCCACATCGTTGTGAAAGTACACGTGCAATAAAAATGCACAACAAGTGTAGCATGAGTACGAAAACAACGTGTACTCAGTAAGTATCCCGCCTAACCTCAGAAAGGTAGTGACGAGAGGTCGAATTTGACACATGCTATAAGTCAGTTTAGTATAATCAAGTGAGATGCTAAGCATGAGTATCATAGGCAAATTTAATAATAATTAGGGATAAGAAATATCAACTTCTTTCACATTTAACACATTAAATCTTCGTCATTTCAGTTGGTTATTTTGCAACTTCTTAGGCCAATACCTGATGTACTTATAAATAAAAAAGAAGTTCAAAGACTAACGGGAAGAATTGCAGCCTTAGGAAGATTTATTTCCAAATCTTCCAAGAAAAGTTTCAAATTCTTTGCGGTTCTCAAAAATCAAACTCAGTTTGAATGGACTGAAGAATGTCAATAGGCTCTCAAAGACCTAAAGGCTTATCTATCCAAACCTCTGTTGTCAAAGCCGAAGGAGGGGGAGCAGCTATACGTCTACCTTGTTGTCTCGGAAATTGATGTAAGTGCAGTATTGGTAAGGGTTAATAAAGGTAAACAATCTCCTATTTATTATATAAGCAAGACATTATTGGATGCTAAAACTAGATATCCACATCTAGAAAAGTTAGCCTTAGCTTTAATCATGGCATCTAGAAAATTAAGGCCATACTTTCAATGCCATCCAATCACAGTTGTGACCTCGTATCCATTAAGAAACATATTGCATAAATAAGAATTATCAGGAAGATTAGCCAAGTGGGCCATAGAATTAAGTGAGCATGAAATAATATATCGGCCTAGGACTGCAATCAAGTCTCAAATCTTAGTTGATTTTGTCGCTGATTTTAGTAATAGCATTGTCCCTGAAGTGGAAAAAAAGTTGCAACTCTTCAACGGTGTTAATCCAGTTGTATAGACCCTATTTATCGATAGTTCTTCCAATATAAAAGGTGTCAGCTTAGGCATAGTCTTAATATCACCCACGGGTGAAAAGACACGGCAAGCTATCAAATGTTATCCTATAACTAACAATGAAGTAGAGTACGAAGTTGTTATTGCAGGGTTAGAACTTGCACGAGAGCTTTCAATAGAGCAAATCGAGATCAAAAGCAATTCTCAACTGGTAGTAAATCAGATGCAGGGGACTTACATTGCTCGAGATACTTGGATGCTACAGTATCTGGAAAAGGCACGAGAGCTCGTGAGACAATTCAAAATATGGAAGGTAGTACAAATACCTAGAGAGGAAAATGCAGAAGCAGATGCATTAGCTAACCTCGCAGCAGTCACAGAAGTAACAAACAAGGACAGTGCAGTTGTCATTTATATATTCCATTCAGTGATCGACCAGGATAGAAATAAGGTAACTTTCAACAATTTAACCTAGGATTGGAGAAACGAAATCCAAATTTTTTTACAGAATGGCACCGTACCTGAAGACAAAAAAACAGCTCAAGCACTTCGCCGCAAAGCTGCACGGTGTTGCCTCATTCGCAACTCGTTATATCGCAAAATGTTCGGAGGGCCCCTAGCAAAATGCCTCGGACCTAACCAAACGGAGTTTGTGATGAAAGAAGTTCACGAAGAACACTGTGGAAATCACTCAGGGGCTAGATCCTTAGTGAAAACCTTAATCAGAGCTGGATATTATTGGCCTAAGATGGAAGAAGAGGCCAAGGACTTCGTGTCCAAATACGACAGATGCCAAAGGTTTGCTAATAACATGCATCGACCAGCGGAAATATTGCACCCAATAATATCCCCATGGCCCTTCATGAAATGGGGGATGGACATAGTGGCACCTTTTCCCACAACTAAAGGACAGGTACGGTTTTTGCTCGTGCTAACCAACTATTTTACAAAATGGGTAGAGGAAGAAGCATTCAAACAGGTGCGAGAAAAGGAAGTTAAAATTTTCTTATGGCGAAACATAATATACCGCTTTGGGATATCGAAGGAATCGTGTGTGATAATGGCCCAATATTCATAGGCTCGCAAATCATAGAATTCTTCGAAAGCTGGCAAATTAAACGGATCACTTCAACGCCATACCATCCCTTGGCTAACGGTCAGGTTGAGCCAACGAATAAATTCATCATCAACAATCTAAAGAAGCGGCTAGATAGAGCCAAAGGAAACTGGCCTGATGAGTTACCAGCGGTACTATGGGCATACAGGACAACTTCAAAAACAACCACGGGAGAAACTCCGTTCGCGCTTGTTTATGGCTCAGAAGCCTTAATACATGTAGAGATTGGCGAACCAAGCTTAAGGCTTACAATAGCCACGGAGGAAGCAAACGACGACGAATTGAGGACTAATCTGACCTGCTTGAACCACGGAGAGAAGCAACACTGATACGGATGGCAGCTCAAAAACAAATCATAGAGCGTTATTACAACCGTAAAGCTCATCTCAAGTACTTCAAGATTGGGGACTTCGTCCTCAAAAAAGTCTTTCAATAAACAAAAGAAGCAGGAGTAGGAAAGCTAAATCCAAACTGGGAAGGACCCTACAAAATCCGAGGCATAGCTGGGAAGGGCGCCTACGAGTTGGAAGCTATGGACGGCAGAATCCTACCGAGAAGTTAGAATGCCATTCACTTGAAGAAGTACTACTTTTAAGGAAAAGAAGTACCCCCGGTCAGGTATCACACGTTCGATTTTATTTTAAACATTTGAAATTTTACTAACCTTTTTAGATTATAGGTATAAAGCTAACCCATCACCAGATGATGATATTAGACCTGCAAATACGTGAGGAAATAACTAAATTCCCGTCTAGGGTTACACTTTCTGATGGACGTTTTAAAGGGTTAAGCAGTCATCATCTAAAAATTATATACCTTCGAGTCCCGTATGTTTTTCCTTTTCAGGAAAAGGACCACAAGGAAGGAATAGTCAAGTGCTCGAGATTTCATTCTTCAAAGCTCAAACACTTGGGGGACTATACAGTATGGAAGGCAAAGACGAAGTAAAAAAGACTATCAAAAAGTCAAAGCTCGAGCCTGAAGATCCATTTATCCAACAAGCCAAGTGATACGAGTAATATCGAAAGAGCCAAAGACTCGAACACAAAGCATAATCCAAAAAACCTTCGAACATGTTCAGGTTAAAAGGCAATGTTAACTACGAGGAAGAAATGCACATATTTGTACTAATTCAAAATAGTTACGGATAAAGAATCATCATCATTGTACTCATTCGAAACTGTTGTAACTAAAAACAGTTACGAAATCTTTGTACTCATATAGAAAACTGTTATCAAATAAACAGTTACATATGAAAGATCAAAATCCTTGTACCCTTCCAAAAAACTGTAAAACAGTTACGGATGTAAGAGAATTTCCCTCGTGCTTATTGAAAATTGTTATCAACAAAAATAATTACGGGTAAAAACCCCAATTTGAATAAAAACTGTTACGAACGAAAAATAGTTTCCCTCTTGTATTAACTCGAAAAAACTGTTACATACAGAAAACAGTTACAAAATACAAGTGTACATCAAATCTATTAAAAGAAAACAGTTGCAACATGAGTTTTAGACGATAATCAAACACATGTAAAATGTTGTGAAAGCCCAAACAAAAAAAAAACTTTCCTGCGAAACATTCTTAAACACGTGAAAAATTCCTATCACTCTATTGCATTATTACACCTTTATGAAGTTGAGACGTCTTCTTCATTAAGTGTCGATCAGAAAGGGCCCTCTTTCACAAATTATGCCTACTACAAAAAGNACTAAGTATTAACTTACACTTAGCCGTATAGATTTTTTATATATACATTGAGGTGCCCCTAAGTTGTCATTTAGGGACTTTAGAAAGATCCAAATTTACCCCCGATGGAACTGGGGGTAACCACCAATTGAGACAAAGATAAAAAAAGGGGTGAATTAACATCTTAATCTTCTTGAGGAGGGGGATTGACTTCTTCATCAGCAGAAGGAGTAAGAGCAGCTTGGGACGAAGAGGCTTGGACAGCAGGAGTCTCACCTTCAGGTGGAGAAATATCCAAACCTTGTTGAGCCTTTTCCATGGCTTCCTTGATCTTAACATTTTCAGCATTAAGGTCGAAATCTCCCCAACTCATTTTCGTTAATGTATTGAGGCGAGAATTCATGTACGCCCAACTAACATCGACAGTTGCTGCCTCTTTGAGACTTTAATAATCTCTCTCCCATATCTGAAACCCAGCTCTTAACCCATCCTTCTCAACTTCAGCAGCTTCATGGGCAGCCCTCAAAGGAACAATTGACTCCTCCAAAGATTGGGTTTTGTCTAAAGGAATGCGAAGGTTCTCCTGAGTCCGGGTAAGTGACTGCACAAGCTCGCCTGAGTATTCCTCCTTCTGCTCTAGTAAGGCTTTCAAGCTCCTAACTTCTTCCGAGGCACGGGATAATTGCTCAACAAACGCAGACTCAAGAATGCTCTTGTCTTTGTCCGCTTGGTTAGAAGAATCCTTCTCTACTGCCAACTCCGCAGCCACAACTCTCATCTGCCACTTCAAGGTATTCTTTTCTTCTTCTAAGGCTTCCATGTCGAGCCTCAGGCTTTCAGATTGCCCCTTCCAATTCCCTGCTTCAGCATGCCACTCCTTTAGCTCTTGCTCCATGTTAGAAATTCTCTTCATGAGTTCTGTGCCTAAGAGATTGATCTACAAAAACAAAATAAATTAGATACGGTAATTACATGCATAAGAATGAAATAGAAAAGAATGAACGTTACCTTCAAGGAGGAACGCACAACCTCATTAGCCTAGGTAAGAGAACTGTGGCTATCTCGCTTGGTCCTCTCTGTTGGGCCAATCAAAGGCTTCAGCCACACTTCGAGTTGGCCGGATTTATTAAAAAGGCTCCCATCAGCCGGAACCTCAATTAGCACTTGCCTCATCTCCCTGCTGGAAGACCCTACTTCTCTAACATGAGTCAAGGAAGCAGGTTGAGATGAAGAAGCCACGGGCAATGAAATTTGTGGAGCTGAGAAGTCTCAGGCACGAAAACTTGAGGAGCTGAGAAAGCCACAGGCAAGGCAGCAACGGGAGCATAAATGGCCAAAGGAGCAGTGGAAATAGCCGGAACGGATGAAGAGATTTCTCTAAAGGAGGGAGTAAAAATAGCCAGAGGTGCCTCATTAACACCAGGGCCAAAACCTTCATGGAATAGATGATCCACAGAATCACGAGCAAGAAAATAAGAAGAATCCTCGGGGGTAGAAGGTCTGACATCAGGTACGGGAGACACTGCCACGGGTGTAGACTCATCGCCTGAGACCACTCTTCTTCTACGTGACCTGTGCACCAGTATGCCCTCTTCCTCTTCTTCTTCTTCTTCTTCTAAGGTCTTAGACCCTGCAACTTTCCTCTTGGAACAAGAGAAACCAGTAATAATCTCCTGGGCCTGAGCCAAAGACATCTTCGGAACGGATGCAGCAGACATCCCCCGAGCAGAAAACCTTGTCAAAAGGAAAAAGGTTAAACAAACGAAGAAAAAGAAGTTCGAGTAAGGAAAAGAAGCGAAAACAAAAGTTTCACTTACCACGAGTTTTCACTTTCCAACCGTACTTCACGGAGAAGTACTCAATATATTTCCTCCAATGGAGCAACCGACAACAGCTTTTCTACCCAATCACGGATACCGGAGACATTCTCAACAGTACTCATGATTGCTGAAAGAAAAGAAAATAGCTACGGTGTTAATAAAACACTTAAAGCAAAGAGAAGAAAAATAATAGATGTGAGCTAAAATGTACTCACGTGCGCGATTCCACTTCTCATGGAAGGGAAGATTTTCCTCGCACACTAAACCAACAGTGGGCACAGCAACGTACCGAAGGTACCAACCTCTATACTTATCGTCATCAGGGGTTACCAACACTCTTTTTCTCCTCGCAGCCAGAGTGAAAACCCATTGACGAAATAAGGTAGGAGAATAAAGATGAATGAGGTAATTGAAGGAAAAGGGAACCGAAGCTAAAGAGGCTAAACATCTAAGACACGCGACAACCCGCCACACAAAAGGACCAACTTGTCCTAAGCAAATGTTGAAGAAACGACAAAATTTGATGATGAATGGATCAATAGGATGTCTAAACCCTAGAGTAAAAGGGTAAGTGTAAACAAAAGAATGCCTCGTCTTGTAAGACATTATTCTTTGATTACTATTCGGAATAACAATGGGAAAATCAGACTCCCAAGAACATTCCCTGCGAACAAGGGGAATCAAACCTTTGGTAATAAGAGTAGGATACCTATCAACACTATCAAGGGATAACGACTGGTCTACAACAACTTGACTATCCCTAGTGAAGGTAAAATCAGCAGGAATGATTTCATCAACTCGTGGTTTATGTAGGGGTTCGTGATGTTCTCTACCCCTGGACAGAGACCTGGAAACCCTAGCTCTTGGGGAGACTAAAGACCTAGCAGAAGGAGGGGAAACAATCTGAGAAGAAGAAGAGCCTCTCGAAGGAGTAGAGCCTAAACTCCTCAGTCTACCACCCCTCCGACTCCGAGCCGGAGCGGAAGAGGGTGTCAACTCATCAATGTTTATGACTCCCTTAGATTGGTTTGAAGAAGACATATCTACAAAGGCGAAGGAAAAAGTTCTTTACAAATAAAGTTTGAAAGTTAGAAGCTTTTCGTGAAAGAAAAGGAAAAGGGGGTATTTATACTCGGAGACAACTGTCAAGAAAAAAAGAAAAAAAAAGCAATGATGTGAAAACCATAATTGAAGATGTCACTTCATGACTGATGCAGCCGCAAGAAAGCCCTAAAAGGCGCTGAATAATTGTAGAACCAACCCAAGAATGCCATGTGGCATAAGCATTAAATGGAAGTGACAAGCGACGCTTACGTACAGGAAAAGATACAATGATTCGAGTAAAACAGCGGCAAAATATTCCCTCCATAAATGAGTATCCACTTACCAAATATTAATTGATAACTATATGGTAAGTGGGGGGACTATCTGTATTGGTAAAAAAGAGAGCTTCACACGTGTAATAAGTCTTGATGACTCAGTAGTCTACATGGAGCAATGAAGACATGACAGCTGGACGGGACTCTAAGAAGAGGTGTTAGGCAAAGAGGCACGGAAAATCACACCCATGGGTTAATTAGCTACGGAAGTCTCAACCTGATTGAGAAGATGAAGAGACACGGTCAAAAGTGTATTTGGACAGAATAAAGGGCAGATTCAGAGATCTTCAAATTGGAGATCCATACGTTACACAACATTCACTCAACAGTTATGGTTGATTCATTGTAATGTTACATTAGAGTCATTATTAGTCATTAATGCTCAATCACCAAAAAGGTAGACGTTATGTTAGGAAACTCCCTATATAAAGGAGAAAAATATAACCTGTAAAGGGAGGGGGAAAAAACCATTCGAACTACTATTGCAATATACTTACTTTTTGTGCATCTTACTGCTTTCCATTTATAATTTCGCCTACAATTATAATCTTATTCTTTGGTTATCAG
This sequence comes from Nicotiana paniculata, assembly GCA_005239505.1. Taxonomy (NCBI): domain Eukaryota; kingdom Viridiplantae; phylum Streptophyta; class Magnoliopsida; order Solanales; family Solanaceae; genus Nicotiana; species Nicotiana paniculata. The sequence continues at coordinate 21,492 of ML343374.1, forward strand.
AAACCCGTGTTCTTCTTAAAATAGCTTTGGGCAAAGAATCTAATTCTTTGGTTAAACAACTAGGCCGAATGAACCCCTTATCTAAGAGTTCCTGAAATTGCTCCTTTAACTCCTTTAGCTTTGTTGGTGTCATATGATAAGGTGGAATAGAAATAGGCTAAGTGCCTGGAACTAGGTCAATACCAAAATCAATATCTCTGTCAGGTGGCATGCCTGGCAGGTCTGCAGGAAACACGTCCGGAAAGTCACGGACCATAGGAACCGAATCAATAGCGGGAGTCTCACCACTGACATCCCTCAGTAAAACCAGATACGATAACCACCCCTTCTCAACCATATGTTGAGCCTTCAGGTAGGAAATCACCCTGCTGGGCATATAATCAGAAGAACCTCTCCACTCAACCCTCGGACATCCGGGCATAGCTAAGGTCACGGTCTTAGCGTGACAATCAAGAACGGCATGACACGGAGATAACCAGTCCATGCCCAATATCACATCAAAATCGACCATGTTGATTAACAGTAGGCCTACTCGGGTCTCCAGACCCCCAACGGATATCACACACGATCGATACACACGGTCCACAACAATAGTATCGCCCACCGGGGTCGACACATGAACAGATGTAACTAAAGAATCGCGGGGCATATCCAGAAAATGGGCAATATGAAGAAACATAGGAATATGTAGAACCAGGTTCAAATAAAGCCAAAGCATCTCGGCAACAGACTGAGACAATACCTGCGATCACTACATCGGAAGCCATAGCATCTGGCATGGCTGGAAAGGCATACATACGGGCCTGACCTCCACATGCTTGACCTCCCCCTCTAGGGCGGCCTCTAGTTGACTGACTACCACCCCTAGCTGCCTGGGTGGGTGGTGAAGTAACTACAACTGAAGTCGAAGGCTAGCTCCTTAGCTGAGATGGACCTCTACAAAGATGAGGACACTGCCTCCTCATATGACCGAACTCTCCACATTCATAACAGCTCCCTGGAGCTGGAGACTGGGACTGAAATGGACCCCTGGCACCAGAATGGCCACTAGGAGAACCATGCATAGAAGACCCCTAAACTGATGGTGCTCGAGCTACGCTCTGGGCTGGAAGGGAACCGAATGAAGAATGGCCTAACTGAAAACCGCGGGGACTATGCCCCGAAGATGCACCACTATAGGTTAGGCGTCCTGACCGAGGAGGCCTAAATGAATGGACCTTGCCATGCTGAAACTGCCCCTGGAAGGAGCACCACTAGAACCACCCAATCCACGAGGCCTCTTGACCTCCCTCTCTACCCCCTCCTGGCAGCGAACCGACTCAATATCTTGAGCAATATCAACAACCTGCTCGAATGTAGCATCTGATACCCTCTCCCGGGTCATGAAAAGGCGTAGATGATAAGTAAGGTCATCTATAAACCTCCTAATCCTCTCCCTGTCAGTAGGGACCAACTCTGTAGCATGACGAGCCAACTCTGAAAATCGCATCTCATACTGCATCACTGATAGCTCTCCCTGACGCAGCTGCTCAAGATGCCTGCGCTGCTTCTCCCTGTGAGACTGGGGTACATACTTCTCCAAAAAGATAGTGGAGAATTGCTGCCAGGTAAGGGGTGCTGGACCAACAGGCCTACGCCTCTAAAAAGACTCCCACCAAGTGAAAGCAGCACCAGAGAACTGAAAAGTAGCAAATAAGACCCCACTGGTCTCTAAAATCTCAGTAGTACGCAGCATCCTCTGGCATTTATCTAGAAAACCCTGGGCATCCTTGCCCTTCACACCACTAAACAACGGAGGTTGTAGTCTACTAAACCTCTCCAGTCTACGTTGCTCATCATCTGGGATAGCTGGGACCACGAAGTCCTGAACTGGAGCAACCGGCTGGGCTGGACCGCCCCCGGTGTTTGCTGGCCTTGAGTAGCCTGCTCAGGTGTCCAGGCAACTGGACTCTGACTGCCTCCCTGGCCTGAGAAGTAGCGACAACTGCCTGAACAAGGGTGGTACACACCATCAAGATTTGGGCCAAGGTCTCCTGAAGACCTGGAATAACAATAGGCATTGCCGGTGCCTGAGCCTGTCCTACTGGAGTATTTGTGGAGGGAACCTGATCCTGAACAGTAGGGGGATCAACTGATACTGCCCTGGCTGCCGCACGGGTTGGCCCCCTATCTCTACCACGGCCTCGACCGCAGCCTCGACCCCTCGTTGGTCTAGCTGGTGGTTGATCGCCCTGATCGGTGGCGCGAGTCCTCACCATCTGTGAGAGAATGAAACAACAGAATTTTATATTTCCAGAACTAATCAAATGGCACGACAGAATTCAAGAAAAATGAGATTTTTCCTAAGGGTTCTATAGCCTCTCGAAGATAAGTACAGACATCTCCGTACCGATCTGCAAGACTCTACTAAATCTGGTCATGACCGTTGAGTCCTATGTAACCTAGGCTCTGATACCAACTTGTCACGACCCCAAATCCTAAGCCAGTCGTGATGGAGCCTATCATGGAACTAGGTTAGCCAACCATTTTAGATTATTAACATAACCCATAATTTCCCCAAAATTTAGCAGATTTTAAAAATATCAGAAATAGATAAAACAAATACACACTTCCCAAAAACTTGGAATCAACTGTCATGAGCATCTAAGACTGAAAATACAATGTACAACAATGTCTTTCTACAACCAAAGTCTGAGGTACAAAAGACCAAAAGAAACTATAATCTGAGGGAAGGAAAGGAGGTGAGTTGTGGACGCCGAGCAGCTACCTCTATCCTCGGACAACTCCAAGCTCGTCCGAAAATCAACTAGCGAGATGGTCCGGTACCTGGATCTGCACACAGAGGTGCAGGGAGTAACGTGAGTACGCCAACTCAGTAAGTAATCAATGTAACTAAAAACTTGAGTGTAGTGACGAGCATTTAAATCATGTAAATCCGTGTAACGAATAACAGTGGAAATGAATAAATCAAGTCAGAAATCTACAATTCCGAATATTTCATAAAAACTCCGGTTTCCATTTAAAAATCTCGTAGGAAAACTTTTATCCAACATTTATTATCAGAGGCTCAGTGTAACGAAGAGTGAAAAACAACATTTTCATAAAAATATAAGCTCCTCGGGCATAGTATCACTCACAATAAAGCCTCTCGGTCAAGCCTATCAGTCACTCGTGACTCCATTATCAGTATCTCATGCTCTCACGTAACACTCGTACTCAGTAAGTACCATGAACACACACAACTGATGCGGCGAGCAGCCCGCTCCACTACATTTATATATATATATATATATATATAATTATACTATTGCGGCGTGCAGCCCGATCCATATATATAACCTATATTGCTGCGACGCGCAGCCCGGTCCATAAAATAGTCGACTGCGCTCACTGGGGGTGTACAGACTCCTGGAAGGGCTCCTTCAGCCCAAGCACTATATCTACTGCGGCGTGCAGCCCGATTCAATATGTATAGAATTTATATTGTTGCGGCGTGCAGCCCGACCCACATATAATATATAACATATATATTGTTGCCGCGTATAGCCCGTCCCATAACTATCCTCACATACTCGGCGCTCGGCCTAACACATATATAATGTTGTGGCGTGCAATCCGATCCATAGCTATCCTCACATACATGGCGCTCGGCCTGACTCAGTCACCCTCATAAGCCACTTGGGTAATATATCTCAACTCACGGGACTCAGTCCTAAATACTTTTCAGAGTTTTCAAAGCAGTGTGATAACAGTGAAAATAACAGCAAGTAGGAAACATGGCTGAGTTTACAATTTACTAATAGGATAGCGGTAGAATAGTGTAAAAGTACCCCCTGAGGGTCTAAACAGGTCGGCACAAGGCCCCAATCGTGGAAAATACCCCTAAGGGCCTAAACAAGTCGGCATAAGGCCCCAATCATGGCTCACAACCTAGATACAAGTATAAATTTCTAAAGTACAGGATATCATAAGGTTTCAAATCAAATACGCGGCTTAATAGTCGCTATGGGACGGACCAAGTCACAATCCCTATCGGTGCACACCCCCACGCTCGTCACCTAGCGTGTGCGTCACCTTATTTATCAGCACAATATCAAATAGCGGGGTGTCATACCCTCATGTTTAGAGTTACAATCGTTACTTACCTTAAAACAGCCCAAAAACTACTCTGTGATGCGCTTGCCCCTCGAATTGGATCCCAAATGCTCCAAATCTAACCAAAACCAGATTAGCATCATCAATATACGCTAACGGAACAAAACCCAATCGAAAGATACAAATTTTAACACAATTCTCGAAATTCGGCCAAACCCGAGCCCCAGGCCCATGTCTTGGAATTCGATAAAATTTGCATCACTAGAATGATAGTCCTCCCATGATTCTATGCATACCAAGAACACTAAAATCCGACCTCAATTGCCCACTCAAAACACCAAAAGAATTTTCAAAACTTTCTTCCCAATTTTCCTACTTCAATTCCTCAAATTGCATGGTGGAAATCAAGACAAATTCATGAAATTGAACCAAAAATTATTGAATAACACTTAACACAAGAACCCCACTGAAAATCTCGTCCAAAATCTCCTTCCCCCGAGCTCTCTAATGAAAATGTTGAGTTATGGCCAAGAATCCCCGAATTTAGAACTTAAAAATTGTTCTGTCCAGGCCTCTTTCTTCACTGCAATCACGGAAACTCACACGCGATCGCGAAGAAAAATTCTGCTGCCCCATCAAATTACACTACGCGATCGTAGACATTCACACGCGATCGCGATTCAACCGGACATAAACCCACGCGATACCGAAGAACAACGACTCTGCCCCCCCCCCCCCCGCGCCCCTTCAACTCTANGATCGCAACCTCCACCACGCGATCGCATATAACAGGAATCCTTCCATCCTCAGCTAGGCCTACGCGATTACAAATATCCTCCCGCGATCGCGTAGAAGGAAAGCAGAAACTCACACCAGCAAAAATCTGCCTAGTTTTTAATCCTAAGAGCTAGTCCGGTAGCCACCCGAAACACACCCGAGGCCCTCGGAACCTCAACCAAACATACCAACACACCCCATAACATCATTCAAACTTAGTCGAGCCTTCGAAACACCAAAAACAACACGAAAACACCAAAATTACATCAAATTCAAGCCTATGAACTTTGAAACTTCTAAATTTCGCCAATGATGCTGAAACCAACCAAAATACATCCGATTGACCTGAAAATTTGCACACATATCCAAAATGACATTACGAACCTGCTTCAACTTCCGGAATTCCATTCCGACCCCGATAGCCTATTTTCCACTGCCGACCGGAAATCGCCAAAAACTAACTTTTGCCAATTCAAGCCTAATTCTACATCGGACATCGAAACTTCATTCAGAACACACTCATAAGTCCCAAATCACCCTAACGAAGCTATCCGAGCCATAAAATCCGCATTCCGAGGTCGTTTACCAATAAGTCAACTATCATTTGACTTTTTCAACTATTAAGCTAATTTAAGAGACTAAGTGTCTCTATTCTCACCACGACCACTCTGAACCCAAACCATCCCACTCAACACAACATAAAAAGGCTAAGAAACATATGATAAAACATAAATGGGGGAAACGGGGCTAATCTCACGAAATGACCGGCCGGGTCGTTACATCAGTATGGTATATTCACTACCACTAGTACGTTCATATTCTTCCAAGAATGAATATATACTCATAAATCAGATGTTGTCACGTTCACATCAATAATGGACCATAATCATCTATATGTGCGTTACAAAATTTCATGTCAAATCGATGACAAATATTACTTTCACAAAGTGAAGGATTATTTTGAGAATCCTTATTATTCTCATTATCAGTATGATGACGTGTAACGACCCAAACGGTCGTTTTGTTTTTTAGAATCTTGTTCCCCTAAATAAGACTCATTGTATGTGTTTTTACTATTTTATTACTTGCGGAGATGGTTTGTTCGAGGTTTGGAGGGGTTCGGGTTGAAATCGAAACACTGGGTTCCTTAAGTTGGCCTTAAAAGGCTAAGTTTGACTTCATCCAATAGTTTGAGTAAATGATCTCAGAATTGGGATTTGACGGTTTTGATAGGTTCGTATGGTGATTTCGGACTTGGGAGTATACTCGGATCGGGTTTTGGATGATCCAGGAGCATTTCAGCGCCTAATATTGAAAGTTGGTTCCTTGAAGGTTCTTGAAGTTTTTAAAACTTGGTTTAGAATAGGTTTTGGTGATATCGAGGTCTGAATGGAATACCGAGACCGGTAATAGTTTTGTAATGTCATTTAAGACTTGCACCCAAAATTTGGTATCAATCCAAGTAGTTTAAGTATGTTTCGACGCTTTGGGAGTAAATTGAAGAACTTAAATTTCATTCTTTTGATACAATTGGTTTGGGTGTGATTTTTAGATTTAATGTTGTTTTGGGCGTTCTGAGAGTTCTAGCAAGTTCTTTTTATGATTTTAAACTTGTCGGTATATTCGGATAGGGCCTCGGGGCCCCAGGTATCAATCGGACGTGGCTCGGACCAAGTTGGAACTTGGGAGACACAGTTGAAGCTCCCAACTGCTGGTGTAATCGCACCTGCGCTTGACGAGCCCCATGTGCGAGCCCGCAGGTGCGTGAGTTTGGTTGCAAAAGAGGCTCTGGGGAACTTGGCTAGTGACCGCAGATGCGGAAGTTTGTGCGCACCCGCGAAAGTGTAGGTGCGAGAAGGAGAAGCGCAGGTGCAGGCCAGGTTGCAGATGCAGCACACTTGCCGCAGAAGCGGGACCGCAGGAGTGGGTTCCCATTCCTAGAAGCGACCCTCGCTAAGCTTGAAAGCCTCCGCATAAGTGAAATTTTGACCGCAGAAGCGGAAGCCCCTCCGCAGGTGCGGAAACCACTGAAGGCAAAATCCTTCATTTAATGTGGGACTTAGTCATATTTGGGCGATTCTTAGAGCTCTTAGAGAGGGGATTTTCATCTAACACCTTGAGGTAAGTAATTCCTACCAACTATGAGTCAAATACATAAATTATGGGTAGATTATAACATGTAAATTAGTGAAAATCATGGGTTTAGGAGAAAACCTAGATTTTTTATAAAAATGAGATTTAATCATGAAATTCGTTATGGAATCCAGTAAAATCATATATTTGAGTTCATGAAGTTATGTCTAATAACTTTCTTCGAAAAATTCTTGAATTCGGGCACATGGGACCGGGGGTGAATTTTAAGAATCTTACACTTAGGGTTGGGTAACCTCTTTAATAGTTGAAATACGAACTTTTGAGCATGTATTGATTAGTTTATATTCTATTTGATTAGTTTTGGGTTGATTCGGCACCGAATTGAGGGTGTGAGCACATTCTTGGACCGGGAAGTAGGCCTTGAGACGAGGTAAGTCTCTTTTCTAACCTGTAAGAGGGAATTAACCCCATAGGTGAACTTAATCAACATATACTTTTATTTGTGAGGGGATACGTACGCACGAAGTGATGAGAGTCCGTGCGTAGCTACTATTCATGCTTATGTCCGGGTAGATTTAGGTTTACACCATATTTTGTTGATATTGTTGCTTGTTTATGCTTACTAATTGTTTGGATTAAAGCAGTGGTTGAGAATTTCAATATTTTAAAGGTTCCTAGTTGAATTTCTTATTTTGAAAAATAATCGAGAGATATTACGATAACTTGAGAAAAATCTATGTCAACCGCTTCGCAAGTATATTTCGCAAGCGGGGTAAATTTCCACTAGTCTCATGGGAGCGGGCCATTTGCCTCGCCATGTTAATTGATATATTATATGGTTCGGGCCATTCGACCCTCGGTAGTGTACAATATATTTATATGTATAGTTAGATCGGGTTGTACGTTCTCGGCATAATTCGTAAGTAAAGATATTGGAACCATTTTTATACTGAATATTGTTCATGGACTTGAAAGGTGAAAGGATTTGATGAGAGAAATGACTTGATTCTCATTTGAAATGAAAATGATTGTTTACTTATTTTCCTGCTCTGAGTTCTATTATCATTTTATATATCATGTTTAATTAGAACTTCATATTATTATATTTTTTGTCCATAGTAAGTGTCGAAGTCGACCCCTCGTCACTATTTCTTCGAGGTTAGACTAGATACTTACTGGGTACATGTTGTTTATGTACTCACGCTACACTTCTGCACTTGATATGCAGGATATGAGGCATGTGCATCTGGTTATCATTCTAGCACGCACGCTTGACTTTTGGTTCGAGACTACACGTGAGCCGCCCTTCTAAGCCGTTCAGCAACCGCCAGAGTCTCTCTACGATTATTTTTTGTCTATTCTATTTCAGACATTAGATTAGAAATCTTTTGTATATTCTACTAGTAGCCCACATACTTGTGACACCAGATCTTGGCACACACTAGTAGACTTATGATTTTGCTTTTATTCCTTTGGTCATATACATTTAGTTGCTTTTGTTTTCTTAATTTAAATTTGTTTCTTACTAAATATATTGAATTAAATAAAGATATTTACTTGGAAGAACTTATTAAAATGGGAATTCACTGGATTGCTCACTGTTGGCTTGCCTAGCAATGATGTTGGGCGCTATCGCGACCTAAAATGGAATTGGGTCGTGACATGACAATTATAATTTCGTCTATTGCCACGTCCACATCCATTGATACCTTCACGGTAATAATTTTATCTTCTATCAGACTTTTCATATATTGCTATCATATTCTCTTAAGGGGAATGAGAATAAAGCAAATTCAATAGAACGTGTTTCCACTTCTTTGCCCACAATCATACATGAATTTGATCATGGCAAGGCATAGAAATTTTATGTCACGACCCCAAATCCACTAGTCATGATGGAACCTAAACCAACCCGCTAAGTAATCCAACTAATATCTATCCAATTTCAATAATATTAACAAGGAAATTAAACAAAAGTAGTTTACTAAATATTATACATTTCCCAAGGACTGGTAGTACAAATCATGAGCTTCTAAGAATAGAATTTACAAAGTTGATATGAAGTAAATACATCTTCTGTTTGAAAAGCACATAAACTGAGTTTTTATAAATCTAAGACTACCATGAACAAGAGAGGCAGTTGCAACAGGGACGCATGTACGTCTTCAAATCCAGCAACCATTGAACACAGCAACAACAACAGCCAACATCTATAGACAATGTGCAGAAGTGTAGTATCAGTACAACCGACCCCATGTACTGAGTAAGCAACAAACTTAACCTTAGGTTGAAAGCAGTGACGAGCTGGAACATGGGCCGGTTCCAACACCAATAACCAATAGCAATTAATAACAATGTAAAGTATATAAATAAGAAAGTAACTAAAAGATAAGAATGCTTAGCTCTTTTCATAATTTTCCGAAAGTAGTTCCACTTTTCAAGAATATCAGTGAAAACTCAAATCCTTTACCGAAATCGTCGTAAAATATGAGATAGTATGAAAACCATAAATTTTTCCAAAAATCCTCTCCACAATAAATTAGATGTTTCTTTTTCTTTCCAGATAGCAAGTGTGAAATACCCTTCTACGCCCACATATCAATGTGTGTAAAAAGTCATGAATGACGTGATACCGTAAAACATGAGGAAAAATGCATCTTTATGCATGTATGTCATGTATGCATACCAATGCCATGTATCTTAGAGATGAATCATGTACTCACACTCTCTGAGTACTCAATCTCATTGTCTCACACTTTCCACTCGTCATGCTCAGCCACCCGGTACTGTATATAGCCCATACGGCCCAGGGAAATCCATACCGGTACATATACAACACTGACTATAAGTCATCCAGTACCGAGGAAAAGGGGCAATCCAACCCTGTGGAGAAATCCATCTCCAGATATCAAGTACTTCGGACAAATCCATGTCCAGGGAAATACATCCCTCTATAATATCATTCGCGCTCACTAGGGGTGTGTACAGGCTCTGTAGGGGATCCTACAGGCCAAGCGCTATCATAAGCCAAATCCAGGCATAAATCAATATAACATGTTGTGGCGTACAGCCCGATCCCATTATTGTCACTCATAATCAGACTCTCAACCTCACTCAGTCTTCAATTTCTCCAGTCTCACTTATGGGCTCACAATGTCATGAAACTAGCCCGACAACAATGATATGATGTATCAATAAATGACAATTGAGACTAATATATGATATGAATTCATGAATATGATTAAGTACAAAATATCAATGAAATTTGAGAGATGACAGGAAAAAACAACCACTATGGGTACAAACAATATCAGCATAAAGCTTAAACATGATATTTAGCATGATTGATAACTCAGTTACTTTATCACATGGTGAAAACACAAATATCAATAAAATAGGGCCACTATACAGTGCCATGGGAACAACAGAGTCCCAATTCACAGGGTGCACGCCCACACGCCTGTCACCTAGCATGTGCGTCACCTCATCCTCAATTACATAGCACGTAATTTGGGTTTCCTACCCTCAGCAATAAGTTTAGAAGAGGTACTTACCTCGAACGAGCCAATAACAATGCCGAGCAAGCCAAGAGATTCTCTAAAGACGCCATCACGCGCGTTCTGACCTCCGAACGACTCGAAACTAACCAAAAACAACTCAAATACATCAAACAAGGCTAAGGGAACCAATCTCAATCAGAAAACATCAATCTTGAATCAAAAACCCAAAATCGGTCAAAAAGCCCAATCCTGGCCCGCACCTCGGAACCCGACAACCCATTCAATTACGAGTCCAACCATACTAATTTAACTCAAATCCGACTCCAAATTGATGTTCAAAACTCAAAAATTCGTATTATGAAACTTTAGGCCAAAACCCCCAATTTCTTTTTAAATTCATCAACCAATTGCCAAAAATGAAGATAGATTCATGAAATAAGATGAAAACCAAGTGTAGAACACTTATCCCAATCCTTGTGATGAAAGTGGCTCCAAAAATTTTCCCAATCCGAGTCCCACATCTCAAAATATGAAGAAACACCAAAACCTTCGATTTTATATCTTCTGCCCAGCACTTCCGCATTTGCGGAAAATTCGTCGCATCTGCGACCACCGCTTCTTCGATCAACGTATCGCTTCTGTGAGTATAGCCATGCTTAGCAACCCCCGCACCTGCGGATATAAAATCTTGCTTCTGCGAAGAACATCGCACATGCGCTCCCTAATCCCGCATCTGTGCACACGCAGGTGCGCTACGAAATCCACTACTGCGGTCCTCCTCACCCAGACTCTTCTCGCTTCTACGACCAACTGGCTGCATTTGCGTCCATTCTTCTGCATATGCAGAAACACCAAAACCAGCAGCCTTCAACAATGCAACATGAATGAAAAAAAATGATCTGAACCTTGTCCGAAACTCACCCGAGCCACTCGGGACCCCATCCAAATATATCGACAAGTTCCATAACATAAAACATACCTACTTGAGGCCTCAGAACTCAATAACGACGAATCACACCTCAAATCAAAATCTATGAACTTTGAACTTTCAATTCTCAAAACTCACGGCGAAACATATCATATCATCCCGGAATGAACCCAAATTTTGTACACAAGTCCCAAATGACATGACGAAGCTATTAAAATTCCTAGAACCACAATCCGAGTCTGATATCCTCAAAGTCAACTTCCGACCAAACTTATGAACTTTCCAAACCTTTAAATTTCCAATTTCACCAACTAGTGCTGAAATCTTCTAGAAATATCCAAATGCAAATTGGGGCATACGCCTGAGTACCAAATCACCATACGGACCTAACGGAACCATCAAAACTACGTTCCAGGGTCAAATTCTCAAAAAGTCAAACTTGGTCAACTCTTTCAACTTAAGCCTCAACAATGAAATTGATTCTTCCAAACCGATTCTGAATAACCAGAAAACCAAAACCGACGATTATCATAGTTCATAATACCTTATACGGAGCTACTCATGCCCATAATATGCCAAGCGAAGTGCAAATTCTTAAAATGACCGGTCAGACCATTATATTTTACCACTTCGGGTGGTTATAATTTCTTGCAAACTCTATTAGAGTTATAATCAAAGTTTTGTCTTTTTTGTGGTAATTAAACTTATTATTAATATCCAAATGAAAAAGTTACAAAGGATAGCTTAAATACTACCATCTAGCTAATTCTCATGGAAATTACAGGGAAAGACTATACTATCACAATTCACTAAGCCATATTACTATGGGCAGACTATATCTAAAAACATAATTGTTGTACTAAATTCTTTACAGTGCCAGTAGCTATAAAATTGCATATGCAGGCTATCTTGCTTTCCAGGCTAGTGTGATCTCTAGATGTCTCTTGAAATATTCAATGGTTTCTTTCCTTCCACAAGGCATGTGTATATTCAGCATATATCATCTTGAGGAGTTTTGTTGTTGTTGTCTTCCCTTTGGCATGATGACAATGAACTATAGATGCTGCTCCCATGTAGAACTTCTATTATTTTGTAGTTGTGCCCATTGTATCAGTCTACTCCATAAACTTTTAGCATAGCCACATTCAACAAATAAGTGATTTCTTGTCTCCAAACTTGATTGACAAAGCACATATGTATCATTTACAGTGATTCCCCATTTCTTAAGTCTATCAATAGTAAGTAACCTCCCTTGGCATTGCAACCACATTGTAAGTATGGCCTTAGGTATAGCAACATTTTGGCACATTAGTCTTCTCCAGCTAGTTTTAGGTTGAAGATAGATCTGTTTGATGATATTTTTCTTATCATCTAAAGGCTTGTGTAGTTGACTGATAACCTCCTTTGCTTCCAATATCTTCCTCACTATCCAGCTAGCATTATTTGGAATAGACATGGTATATGTACACTGTTCTTTTATGTAGACAACATGAATCCACTTAATCCATAGTTTGTCTTGCTTGTGAGATAGGTCCTAGAATGTTTTAGCAATAGAAATAGTTTTCCATATGTGTAGATTGCTTAAATTGAGCCCACCAACTGCCTTGGTAGACATACTTTATCCCAGGAAATGAGGGATCTCTTTGTGATTTCATTTCCACCTGACCACGTGTAGCTTCTACATTAGGCTTCAATCATTTTAATCACTTTGACTTGTAAAGGAAAGATTTGAGCCCAGTAGGATTGGATTCCAAAAAGCTGTTTGTATTGTTTGTACCCTTCCAGCATAAAGTCCATGAAGTTATCTTTGCCACTATTTTTGTGATGAGAGGTTGCCACTGTATCATAGTCAGCTTCTTTGTATCCAATGGCACTCTTAGATACTTAAATGACAGCTGTCCTTGAGAGTATCACATGGTCTGGTAGATTGCTTCTCTAACCTTTCTCTCTATTCCCTCACAGTATATGGCACTCTTAGTTAAGTTTGCTTGTAATCCAGAAGTTGTTGAGAATGTTGTGAATCACTCCTGAAGTCTTTATATTGAAGATGTGTCACCTCTGGCAAAAAGAAGCAGGTCATCAGCATAACTCAAATAAGTGATGTATAACTTGCTACATCTTGGATGATATTTGAATTTCTTATCATGTTGCAATTCATTGAGAAGTCTGATAAGGTATTCCATAACAATAGCAAATAAGAAAGGAGAGATTGGATCTCCTTGTCTTAGGCCTTTAGCAGCATTAAATGGCTTCATAAATTCCCCATTAAGCAGGATGGTATAATTAATTGTTCTTACACAAGTCATTAACCATTTGATAAATTTTTTTGGGAATGCCAATCCTTCTAGAACCTGTTCCAGATACACCCATTTCACAGAATCATATGCCTTTTGTAAGTCAACTTTGATCATACATCTGGGGAGATATGTTTCCTGCTATATGACTTAACCATTTCATGTGCTAGGATTATGTTATCAATAATTTTTCTCCCAGGGATGAAACCTGCTTGTGCCTTTGAGATAATGCAGCTCATGATATTCTATTATCCCCCAGCAAGAACTTTTGCAATCAACTTGTACATTATGGTGCAACAAGCTATAGGCCTATAGTCCTTCACAATATTGGGGTTTTCTATATTTGGTAACAGGGTTAGTGTGGTGCAGTTAATAGCTTTGTACATGACCCCAGTTATAAAGAACTCTTTAACAGCATCACATACCTCATTTTTTATGATGGGCCAAGCTTGCTTTAAAAAGGCAACATTAAATCCATCAATTCCTGGAGCCTTGTGATCACCAATTGAACATAATACTTCATAGACTTCTGCATCTGTAACCGTGGCACATAGTTCTAGTTGCTGACAATGAGATAGTTGGGGACCATTTCTCATAACCATCATGTTAACTCCTGGTAGAGAGGTTGCTACTGATCCCATCAAGGATTTATAGAATGCTGCAAACTCTTCTTGGATAGCTTTAGAGTATTGCAATTTCATACATGACAAGGAAGTGATCTCCAAAATTTGCTTCTGTTATTGTTTTTCTTTCATTACAACTGTGAAATACTTTGTATTTGAGTCTCCTAATTTGATCCATGTAGCTCTGGATTTCTGCTGCATCACACTTTCTTCAATCAGAGACCACTTTTCTAGTTGTTGCAAATATTGTTTCTCTTGATCAACCAGAGAATTTGAATATCTGAGTTGCATTTCTCTTTGGATATCCTTCAATGTGGCCCTGGTCTTGGTAATCCTTTTAGTGATTCCTTTGAACTCTTCATTATTGAGCTGCTTGAAAGCAGGTTTCAGGTGCTTTAGTTTGAGCCAGACACTTCTCATTTTCCCTCATGTTTCTCTTCTTTTGATCCTTCAACTGTTATTTGGTTGAACATTTTATATTCAGTCCAACTATTAAAGAATATGAGGGGTACTCTAATGTTACTTTTAGGGGCTCTAAATGGTATAATTATGGGCACATGGTCTGAAATAAAGGGTTCCCCAAACTCTGTTGTTAAATGTCCATATTGCACCATTCATTCATCATTTGCGATTGCTCTATCAATTCTGCTATAAAATCTGTCTGCTCTCTGTTGCATGTTTGTCCATGTATAGTAATCACCTCTCCATAGAATTTCATTTAGTAGTAGATTATTATATCAATTGGAGAAATCATGTAGTTCTGCTAAGGTTATTGGCGAGCCTTGTCTATCATGTGGGTGTAAAACTGCATTGAAATCCCCATATAATATCCAAGGTTCATTCTTTCTAAGAGAAGTCTTTGCAAGCCATCCCACAAAGCTTTCCTCTGGTTAATTGTGTTAAAACCATAGATAACTATAAGTAAACACTTAACTCCATTCTGAATCCCAGTGACCTGACAGTGCACAAATTGAGCAGCTTCTTGTACAAGTTGAATGTCATACATTTTAGGATCCCATGGTACCCATATTTTGCCATTTCTTGCATTTTATAGTTTGGTAGTCTTTCCCATTTAGGAGTAACTCTACCAGCTATATGTAATGCCTTATTTTGTTTAACTCTAGTTTCTAAAACAACAACTAATTTTATATGCTTGTCTTGGAGGTACTGATTTAGTTCCTTCTGCTTATACCTCTTATTTATCCCCCTAACATTCCAGAATAGCCATGTCATTATGATTTCCTGGTGCTTCCCCTACATCAGGGGGTTTGGCATTCACAATTCTCTGATCCACCTCAGGTAAAGCTTGAAACCCATTTCTTGTTGGTATAACCCCAGGGTCTAGACTAGTTTTTGCTTCTGCTATTTTTAACCCTGAACTTGCACCTTTTGGCTTGACATGTACCTAACATCCTTCTGTATTCTCCTCTCCTGCCTGCACAACACTTTTCCCTTTGGCTACGCTATCTGTGTCTTCATTGTGTTGTTGTTGTCCCAGCTGTATTTGTTCTCCTGCCTGTTGATGTTTATTCTTATGTATCCATGTTGGGATTAGCCTATGCCTTTTGTTCCTTTGATTTTGCACTGGTTTTCCTGCTTGTTTTTGCTTCATACAATCATGGCCAGTCTTTAAGCATTCTGAGCAAAAATCTGGTTTCCATTCAAATTCTAAGGGCTGCTGAAATTGTCTACCATAAGGTCATTAACAGTAATTTCATTAGGTAGCTTCTTAGTAACATTGACCTCTATCAAAATTCTAGCATAGGACACCCTAGTTTGATGTGGTTTACCTAGAGTACTAGCCATCCTGCTCAAAGAATTTTTTTCCCCCAGCAATTCTTAGAAAGCTTAGGAAATTTTACCCATAATGGAATCTCTGTGAGGAATTCTGCAATAAAATCAAAATCCGGTGACCATTGCTTGAGAATAACAGGTCTGCTATTTATAGTGTATGACCCTCCATAAAGTATATCCTGTAAATCTCCTAGGCTGAGGAATTTGACTATATAGTAACCCTCCTCATGCAAGAATAAATTGGGCTCAACTACATTATTCCAGTTCTGGGAGATATAACGGCGCATCTGATTGTACCCTGGCATTTCCCCAATTACACAGACAATAAGAGCTTTTCTCCATTTTTCTGTCTCGTTTTCCACCTCCAATTTGTCTAAATTCACCACGTATTGACCATTCACTACTTCTGGAGCAATATAGGTTAGAGACATACCATTTTCTGCAGATCTATTTCCAGCAAAAAGTTTCGCCCAGGGTGCTTCAGTCAAATTATCCTTCTCAATTGCAATTGGCTCGGGTCGCAGCTGATTGGCCTCAATTGGAACTGGGCTAGGTTGGATCTCTTGAGTAATCGATTTCTCCACAGTGTTAGTTGAGCTTCCTTGATTAATCGAGGGGCTTGGACTTATAACCAACTTTTTTTATGCACCAGCATGAGCACTGGCCATCCCCACTTCTAGTGACTTAGTTGTAAATGGTGGTCCAGTTGGGGTTGCGATTTGTTGTGTATTACCACATTTAAGTATGTTTGCGATTACAGTTGCACTGACAGAACTTCCTATAGTAACGAGCGATGGATTTTTGAACGGGCGTCCTCTCTTCTTAGCCATGTCTACCAAGGTCGGTGCAAGTTAGCATAACCTACGCCGAGAGCAAATCCAGAGATATTTTGGACTCAATGATAGTTAAAGTTTATTGTCTTTGCTTGTATTTAAAATCAAATTATAGAATATCAAGAATTTAAAAGAGAAAAATAAAGTAAAATATTTACCTTAAATCCAGAATTTAATCATAAAGGAAGTTCATGGAACAATTGATAATCATTATGCTCAATATCAAAGCTTCTACTCAATTGATTAGAATCTCGTGCTGATAACGTGTTATAAAATAATAAAAGAAGAAAAGAGTATTGCAGAGAAAAGTATAGAGAGAATTCTTATTGATTTGGGATGAATTACAATGGAATAGGACCCCTCTATTTATCGACAAAGAGTGGCTTAACCACCAAGTAAAATTCCTAAAATCTCTCTAAAATATAGACATTCACCTTAAATAAAATCTATTCATAGCCACAAGAAAATTAAAAAGGTATCTCTCGAATGTAATTACAATAATTTTAAGCCACCCATGTGAATTTGGATACTAATTTCACTTCCTCAATTATAATCAATTTAATTTAATTTTTTGAAGTACATAAATGATATTAATCCAACCAGTTTTAGGGTACGCACTTTGCGCGTGTACCCTATATAAGTGAATATACGATCTTAAAAAAATAAAGTAATTATATTAAATAATGTGTTTGCGCTAATGAACAAATGTTAAAAGAAAATATAAGTTCCTAAAATTGATAAATGATGATCCAAGTTAGCTAGTTCAATAAATAAAGAATATTGCCCTGTAAAAGTCCTTATATGTTTTATTGTGATTTTTGATGACTTATGTAGGAATATACGATAAAAGGTATTGTTATTTTTGTTACATAATACTGAAAACAAGTAAGAAATAATACTACGGTATAACTAATTTTCTCTATTTTCTAATTTCTTTCATCGCTAGTGTTCCTCTTGTGAAAATAAATTTATGTAACTTAGGAGTTTTATCAACTTAAAAAATAATTTTACTTACTTAAAGATTCCTCAGAAGAAAATTCCTATTAATATAAGATGATATAAACCCCCAAAAGGATGGTACAAACTAAACATATATACAAGCTACAACAAAAGTCAAAAGAGTGGCTTGGGAGGTGTTTTTAGAAACACAAGTGGAAGTTGGATTGTGGGATTTACAAAAGCTACTCATACAAACGGAGCTTTCGAATCAGAACTGCTGGCTCTCCTTGAAAGACTTCAATATGATCAAGAATGAAAATTGTTCCCTCTTGAAATAGAAATAGATTGTATTGAGGTAATCCAATGCATACATCAAGGAAATCAAATATTTGACGACATTGTTAATACATGCAGGTTGTTAATCCTCCAGGAGAAGGAAGTGGTCCTCAGACACGTCTCCAGGCAAGGGAATGAAGTGGCACACCTTCTAACGAAGGAAACTGATACACAAACAAGAAAGAAAAAATATTATGTACAACCTCTATTTTTTGTGGAATCTTTTGTAAGAAGATATCAGAATGAACAATTAGTTTTTGTGAAGCATCTAACTATTGATGCATGTAATATTATAGCAAATCTAGGTAACAAATGTGTTCTAAGTGACACGAACAATGGTTGTAATATTATGAACCCTACGTAGTTCTAATATAAATATCCTTGTTTTGCTAAAAAAAAATAAAAAAAAAGATAAAATATATATATATATATATATATATATATATATATATATATATATATATATATATATATATATATATATATATATATATATATATATATATATNCTCAATGCAATATATATATATATATATATATATATTGCATTGAGGCTTTGTGTTGTTAAAATAACATAGAAAATATCAATAATTTTTTAACTCCATTCCTACTTGAACAATATTTTTTCTCTTAATTAATTTTTGAATAATATTTTAGAATTACATTCGATAAATAAAAAAATATTTAATTAAGTACATATCTTTTACTTTTAATAGTTACAATCTATTGAAGTTTTCACTTATAAGAATAAGCTCCTTATTAAGGAGAATGAATGTCTAAACATATTTTATATGAAAATTGCAGTGAGAAACTATAAAGAAACGAAAAAGTCTTACATAATACGTAATTCATACCCAAAAGGATAGTAGTTCAAATATAATTAAGAAAATATTTTTAATTCAAAATAAGTACAGATTTAATAACGAAATCTTTTGTTGATTTTAAAGTCCAAAAACTATTAGGAAAATAAAAACCAAATTACAATTTTGTCTATTGTGAAGATTTTTTTAAAAGGGTAAAAAAAGCACAGACATTTGATAGTATAGATCGAAGGTTAAATATTAGTATATATATATATATATATATATATACTAATATTTAACCTTCGATCTATACTATCAAATGTCTGTGCTTTTTTTACCCTTTTAAAAAAATCTTCACAATAGACAAAATTGTAATTTGGNGATATAGATATATCGTATGTACGAGTAGGGGTGATCATATAAATCTGAAAAATCGAAGCAAATCGAAAATCGAACCAAATCGACCAAAAAATTCGATACTTTTTAGGTTTAGTTTGGTTTTGGTTTTTGAATTTAAAAAACAGATCAAATTTGGTTTGGTTTGTTTTAATAAAAAAATAACCGAAAAAATCGAATATAACCGACTATAGAAGTAAATAGTTATTATTACACCTATATATATTTATATTTTTATATAAAGTTTCTAAAATTTTATGGTACATATTAGTCGTTTATACTTTTAGTCTATTTTTTGCTATTATAATAATCAAATTATTTGCCTTTACATTCTACTTTGATTGGTAGTTTTCTTTTGCTAAGTACAAGAATTTATTTCATGTTAAAAATAATCGATTTTTAATTGAGTACGTAAATTATTCATCACTAGTTGGTTCAATTATCATCAATATATCTTAGTAAGTGATATATTTCTGAAGGAACAATTGGTTTGATAGTGTTATGTTGAAAATGTAGTCTTCAAAATATATGTTTGATAGTGTATGTCTTGTATTTAAGAAACAACTTATAAATAAGCGATTAAAAAATCGACCAAAATGGAAAAAATCTAATTGATAAAATATGGACTTAATTGGTTTGATTTGATTTAATATTTTGGTTTGTTATTAGGGAAAAACCGATCCAAGTACCCTGCTACGAGTGTTAAATATTAGTCCCGGACGGAACTGTGCAGTACCACTTCCCCGGTTCAGCTTCAACCTGTTGGAGACCGTTGTGTCTTTTTCTCCGGCTACACGTAGTCCGGTCTTCTTCCCATTGTTTATGTACAAAAGCATACATTCATCAAAACGTGAACCCTAGGTGCACTCATTGGCGGCTTCCAACAGAGTTCTCCAGCTATGGAGGTACACAATCACAATGCTGCTGAGGGACCTTATCCCATTGAAGGTATACAGCTCAACCTTTCTAGAAATTTCCATTAGAAAATGAACTTATTTTATGGTTATTTCTTGTTTGATAAGTGATAACCAAGGCATCATGTGAGTTACTTGGCCCAACCCCAGCTGATACCTAGCGCAAAATCTGTAACTTCTAGGAAGATAAAGGAATCCCAAATTTGTTTGGTTAAATTATATTCATGTTAATGAAAATCGATATGACTAGCACAAATGTGTCATATAGTTTATGATAAGTCGGTTCATGTATATTTTTTCATGGCCTATGTGGATACAATTTGAATCATTCTTGTGATTGTTCTTTCATGAATTATGATCCAGAAATCCTTTGTGAGTTAGCTGGCCCAATCCTAATTGGCGCATAGATTTGAAACTCGACAGAGTATGGGCCAGTCCCCCTATCCTGCTCCTACTTAAATGCTACGCTTCTTGTTGGTGGCAAAGTTTGAAACGTGCGATGTGCGCCCACTTCTCGTCCTTGTTCTTGTGGTTGTTGGGGAAGATTCATCCCCTACGGAATAAGAAACTATTTTTAGGTTCTAGTTTTACTAACGAAAATTGAAATGTAATGAAGTGGTAGACCATATTAGGTACTAGTTTCACTAGAATTTTAGCTCATATCGCCTATTCCTTTCTAAAATGAAAAAGTCTTATCATAAAGGACGCTTTGTTTAGAAATAACAAAACAAGCTGTTTGAAGACTGTTCTTTCTCCTTTTATCAGATTGAATAACTACGATGTTCATGAAATGTTGTAATTCATGTGTTTGTGTGTGTGTGTGTGTATAATTTTTTGAGGAGATAATGCACAGCTGTTGGATTTTTCTTGTTATTTTGTGAGGATCATTGCCAAACTTTCGGAGTAGAATTAAAAACTTCCTAGGGAAATTATTTTATAAGCTTGTTTTACTAGAATTAGAATCTTATTGGTGACGGTAAAATTTGGTGTAGCTAATAAAAAATTGTCAAAGAACATTATGCTGCAAATGTTACTGAAAGTAATAGCAAATTTGTATACAGTGTCTACTATCTGAAGAAATTTGCTATGTGGTAGTTTATGATTTTATTCCCCCTCAATAACTGCCTAGTGTTTCTTGAGTTTGAGTGGTTAGGATGAAGAATAGCAAGTGGTATAACCATTTCATCTACAGAAAACAGTTAATGAAATAAAGACAATAAAGAAAATGAAGTAATCAAGTGAAACACACTATTACCTCATTAAAGTTGAGGTCCTTGATTAGTTAGCCTCGGCCATATAGATTGGGAACAGATGTTAATCCACCATTGTTCTAAAGCTAGTTTCTGGAATGAAGGATTGCTGAATACCTTAGGCACGTGCACAATCATCTCTTGGTTTGTGATTTCTACATTTTACACCCTTGATGTATATCTATTTTGCTAAACTTGAGAAACAAAACCATTCATACTGAGAGAGACACTATAGATCAAATGCCATAAACCTAGCATTACCTCACATTGCAAGAGCAGGCGAGTGATAAACCTAGCATTACCTCACATTGCAAGAGAAGGTGAGTGATGCTTTTGTGTTACCAGTTTTTGATGATCTTCCTTCTTCTTTTGGCTTATCCATTTTAATAGAAATATGAATTTTTGGTTTCTACTCTAGGAAACACTCACTTTGTTCATTGTCCAATGCATGATATTATTAAGCTGGAATCTGAGCCTCCACTCTCAGATATTTTCATGCCTTGATGCTCTAATGAATACATTTAATGTAACTTGTAAAAATGAAAAGAAATGGAAACACACTCACTGTAGATCGACAACTTTGTCATGTGCATACACATCAAACGTGATATTCTCGGTGGCTTGTCCTTTCTTGCGTGGAATAACAGTCATTGACTGCAACTGAGAACCAAGGAAGGCAAATATTAAGGCTTTATTCACGCGTTTGTTTCTCTTTTCTTTTCCTTTTAAGTTTGATATGTGTGATAATCTCACCATTTTAATTTTTCATTTTCCATGTGTTTTTCCTTTTATAGCAAACTTCAGGAAGCTTGATTAAGATATTTATCCTTTTGTCTCTCTAGTTTTTATACCTAGCTTCATTTAGTCATGCAACATGTGCAATTTTTCTTTTTTCATGTTTTGGCATTGCTTAATTCTGAATACAGACTCATGGCTTCTTTTGTTGAAGTTCATCATGAAAGACTTAACGAGATGATTTCTGGAGGGTCACAAGACCTTGATTCTTGGAACTCACTGATATCAGAGATTGAGAAAACCTACCATGTAAGTCCAATTTCGCTTGGCTTCATATGGGTCAAATTTATTATAATGTTTGATGGGGGAAAGAGCTTTATATTGGGTTTTTTCAATCATGTCAAATTGAACTTTACCATAGTGTATCTTCTAGTTTGTATAAGAATGACAGTAATCCAAGTCCAAAAGCAAAACAGCATGTTTTTCTTGTTCTTGGATAAATCCGCTGAAATGATCAATGGTAGGTTTGGCAATTTTATGGTCATGGATTTTGGATGATTGTACCAGAGAAATTCAGTACAACAATGCCTAGAGACTAGCATGGACTCTGTTAAGAAAAATAAGGCTTTTTAATTATGATGAGCATTTGCTCGAGACTTGTGATATATTGATAGATGTGGACCCAAGGTTCAAAGGCAAGTTGAAGTATATTAAACTTCAACTCTCAATAGAACCAAAATCGCAAAAGGTTAAATGATGCATGCCAAAACAATTGTCGGAATATAATAGTACTACAAAAAGGCGACAAAACATTGTGGAACAATATACCAGTGACTATATGGTGGATTTATGGATGGAAAAAGATCAGAGATACTTTGAAAGCAAAAGGAAATAATTGTACCTTAAAACATATATGTTTAGCTCATTAGCTTTTTGGTTAAAAAACGAGAATGTAGGAAGCATATAAGATGATTAATTTCCCCAGTTACAATAAAAGATGATTAATTTCCTTAGTTCTTTTCAATGTAGCTAGTGTACTAAGATGCATCTTGCTGGGGTTGTACTATTCGTCCATCGCGCTTTTTGGGCGCTATTATTTGATAAAAGTTTTATTACATTTTAAAAAAAAGAAAGAAAGAAAGACATCAGAAGCTCAAACAAAAAGGCAAATTGGAGTATATGAAACTTCAACCCTCAATCGAATCAAAAGCCCAAAAGCTAAAGATGGAGTAGAAAGATATCAAACCCAATTACTTAGAAATTGATCACAAACCAAGTGATATAAAGTTTGGCCCAATGATAATTCAAGCAATTAACCTAATCTATCAAGGTGGACGAATGATACAAACATCTAATCTTAGGTAGCATAGTAGACTTCTCCAATAGAACTTGGGAGAAGCCTTTCTCAAAGCAACATTGCATAAAAGTATGAATAATTTCATAGATGGCTATGAAAACTCGTGGGCTTAGTAAAAAAAGAACAATAACTCTCAAAACAACATAACAAAACGTGTACAGCAGCGCTCCTGCGCTAAGCTACTCTACCAGATGGCGTTCTCCAGCTCTTGTGCGGTCGTGCTGGCTGCTGCCTTCTTGTCATACAGTGGTGCGCTCACACTATGCTTCATATGGTTTAGTGAAATCGCCATAACTTTGTGTAGATGAGTCCAAATGACAAAATGTTTAAATTGTTGAAGGGCTATAAGTTTCCTTCTTGAGTCATGTCCTAGTTCCCCATAGATTGGGAGTTGTGCATCTTTAAAAGTAGGTCATCATTCACTTGGTAGAATATGTGAATATGTTGCTCTCAACTTCTAATTTCTAACTTCTCTTGCTTTTGTAAGGAAATGGACCTTAGCCCTAACTCAACCCTAAAAGCTAGCTCATGAAGGGAGGATTGTCCATGACCCTGTAAGGAGACCATAACCCATTCTCCCAACCAATGTGGGACTTAACACCTCTCATCACGTTCAGAACTGGAGAACTAGAGCGTGGATAACATAAAATAGGGGCCCAATGTTGAGAAACACGATAACATGGATCGACTGGTTTGACTCTGATACCATGTGAAGAAGTGGACCTTTGGCCTAACTAAATCCCAAAAGCTAGTTCCTAGCCGGAGGATTGCCCAAGACCATATAAGGAGACCATAACTTATTTCCTCAACCAGTGTGTGACTTAACAACTTTGATTGGCATCACTCGTTACCATTCTACTATTTTAGCATCACAAGTTACTCAACTGCATTCTTGGCTTCCCTGCATGCATCACCCCCTTTATTTAGAGGGATTCATCCTCGAATCTGAACCTGCATCAGAGGAAGGATAATTAGCTAACCCCAACAAGTATTCTGGGTTACTCAGCTGGCAGGAAAGAATGAAGTAGTTTCCATGGACCCTCTTCACTATCTTGGCCCATCTCCACTTAAACACACTTCTTTTTGGGTTAGGACTCATTACTTATACACCCAAAAGTAATCAAAGTATAAAGTAACAGAGTCACCATGTAAGCACGTAAAAGTTTGTCATTAAGTAACCAAACCAGAAAACTGAAGCTGGATCATTATTCACTTGATAGAATATGTTGCTCTTCACTTCTAATATCTAACTTCTCTTACCTTGATCTCCATTACTCATTTCCATTCGACTCTCTTAGCATCATAAAGCTTCTTGGTTGCACTCTTGGCCCCAAATCCCAATGCATCGTATGTAGCATTTACCTGCTTGCAAGAGTTGCTCTCTTGTAACCGTTTTTTCTTCCATATTAGGAGCAGGTGATTCAATAGTCAAACTATTTTCCTGTTCCAGATTGGGGAAAACTTGGGTAGAAGCTATATCTCTTTTTTTTTGTTGAGACGGTAACAAAAATCCTTGCATTGAGAAGCTAAATCTTTTTGGGTGCAATCATCTGAACAATGCATTTAGATTTGTGGATAATATAAGAATCCTTGCATGCAATTTTAAATGATTCTTCTCATTCTTCTATTTTTTCCATGTGTGCTTTGCTTTGACTCAATGGAAATACACATGATTCTGTTCCTAATACTGCAGGATGACAGAAATACAATTTGTTTGGCTTTTGACTCCTTTTTGTCTAAGTTTCCACTGTGCCACTGGAATTGGAGAAAATATGCTTATCACGAGGCACGGCTATGTAATGCTGAAAAAGCTGTTGAAATCTTTGAGCATGCTGTGGAATCAACACCATTTTCTGTTGGTCTGTGGGTTGACTATTGTACCTTTGCCATGAGTTTCTTCGAGGATCCATCTGACATTCGTAGGTAAATACTTCGAAGTTGTACTTCCATAAGTTTCTAGAGAACAGGCCAGACATACCGGCCTCGTTAGTCGTTAACTATAATGATGGAAAGGATAACAAGACAAAGATACAGTGGAAATCACTACTGAATTAGCTATGGGAGGGAATCACTGCATCATATTCATTTAAATCAGCTGTCTCAGTCCCAAACTAGTTGGGTCCGCTATATGAGTAATCTGTATCCATTTTAGAGGGTTCATCCTAGTTAACTATTTTTATACTGGCCATCGAGCTGCCGTGGCTGGAATGGTTTATCTGAGTCTGGAACCATCTGTGCGTTGCACATAGACAGAAGTAGCATCCTGCATAACTTAGCTCTTGTAAATACTGAACTGCAATATCATGGAGGATTGGTTGAATCACAGCTTTTGATACAGAATATAATTAGACCTAGTTTCTTTTTCCGTTTACCTGTTTGTATTCCACCTTTTATTTTCATATAAAGTGAAAGCTTCGTTGTGAAAGGTTGCAACAATATATTTACACTTTTGAAATTCATTAAAGGCATCTGAAAATTCAATTCTAAGCTATGTGAACATGTTCAGTGAGATCATAAATAGTAATTCCTATTTTCTTAAACTTTTATGACAGGTTGTTTACCAAAGGAATCTCCCTTGTTGGGAAGGACTACTTCTGTCATGTGTTATGGGACAAGTACATGTCCTTTGAGTTATCGCAGGAGCAGTGGGGTTTCCTTGCTCTAGTTTATGTACAGGCTCTACGCTTCCCCACAAAGAAGTTGCATAAGTACTATGAGAAGTATGTCTTACGTACTTTCTCCATTCTATTGTGGAGGGTTCATCTTGGTTTCAATTTCTATTTTGAACTAACCCGAAATACATTCCCCCAGCAGACCTATTTACCTAGTAGACACCGCAAGTTGTTTTTCTGTGTCTTATGCACACTTGTGCCTGACAGATCTTATGGGTGAGTAACACTCGCGAAAGACATGGCAAATTAACAAATCAAAAGATGGGACCTGTAATTTCTTTTAAAAGAATCTATCTTATTAATAAAAAAAGAAAGGAGAAACACAATAATAAAAAAAAAAGAGCAATGGTTTGCGCGGCAATGGTTTGTTCACCGTAAAGTCCTTTTACCAGAGTATGTTGGTGAGAGAGGAGGCCACTTTTCCATACTCCTCGATCAGAATTCCTAAGGCGCCCATGAAGGTGTGCTTTTTTGCATGGCTAGCGGCGAGGGGGGTGATCTTGACTGCTGAAAATCTGTGAAAGAGAGGAATTACACTTGTTAGTTGGTGCTACATGTGTAAAAGCTCAGGGGAAGAAGTTGATCATCTTTTGTTGCATGGCTCTGTGTTCTCGGCTTTGTGGAGGTCATCCTGAATCTTTTTGGTGTTCAATGGGTGATGCCAGCCACTGTAAAGGAAATGTTATATAGCTGGACTGGTTTTCGTAGAAGAAGAAAGCAAAAGGCGTGGAAGTTCGCCCTGTTAGCTCTCATGTGGATAGTTTGGGGGAGAGAAATAGGAGAGTTTTTTAGGAGATTGAGTTTCCTTTTTCACATCTTAAAAATAGTCTTTTATCTTTGATCGCTTTTTGGTGCACTCATATAGCCCCTACTTGTATAGAAGATTGGGCGTCTTTTGTAGAAACTGATGTAAATTCTCTACTTTTTGGTATACTTCCTGTATACGGGAGTTCTCTCCCTTTTGATTAATACAATTTACCTTATCAAAAAAACAACAAAGGCAAAAAGCAAATCGGACCACCTCCTCTCCCCCAAACATCATCTTCTTCTTCGTCACCACCGACCATCTTTTCACCAAATCGGACCGCCTTCCCCTCCTTCCTCAGCCCAAGCCCCTACTACTTCATAACCTACCATAATAAGAAGACTTGAAGAGATTAGTGGTCCGGTGGTTATTCAGCGGAGATGTGATAGAGGGACGGTGTTCTGACTTAGTGAGTACAGAAACAACAACAACAAACCTAGTGTAATCCCACAAGTGGAATAGTGAGTATAGAAAGTCTTGGAATTGGGCCTCTTGAGAGTGTGGTAAGTGAAAACGGTGAGAAGATACTAGTTGGGTGTGTTGTCTAAGAGTGTTAATGTTAAAAAGGATGAGAAAAATATGGAGATCCGGCCGGTGAATTCGAGGTGGTCGCCGAGTATAAGTGGTGTTATTGTTTAAGAAAATAACGTCTGCTTATAGGAGCTAGATGGACCTATCCGTGTCAAATTGAAATTCATAAAATCAAAATCCAAAAAAATAATATTTTGATTGACTCATAACTAAAATTGAGCCGATGGTCTATCAGAAACAACCTTTCTATCTCGCCAGGTAGGGGTAAGGTCTGCATACACACTACTCTTCCCAAACCCCACTTGTGGGATTATACAGGGTATGTTGTTGTTATTTGTTGACTCATAACTAAAATCCTTTTCATGTTGAATTTCTAGTTTATTTTTTTAATTAATGGATATAAGCTCATCTGGAAATTGTGTCGGAACTGGTTTTCTTGACTTAGACAGGGAGCATACCGATACAAGGTGTTTTGCACATCAGAAGAAAGAGTTTTTATGCTCATTTATTTTCTGTTGTTTTGCACACTTCTCTTTCATGGTGAAGTTGTGGCGTTGAGAATAGTGGGTTGAGGTGGAGTGGACGGTGGAAGAAAATTTTGGAGAAGAAAGAGTGAGGATAAGTGGGATCCACGAGTTAAATTTAAGATAAAAACACAATTTTTAAAGGCTTCACTTGCTGCAACGCGAGTGTAGTACACATATTTTGCCACGTCAGTTTGAAGTCTTTAAGAGATACACTGAAAAATAACTTGATGTGTCTACCAGATAAATAGGTCTGTTGAGGTGTCTATTTGATCGTTGTGGACAACTTAAAGGGGCCATCTATGTATTTCGCCTTGAATTAATTTTTATTATTTTCTGGTAATTGCTCCCAACACTACTACTCTACAATGATTAGATTTCAAAGAACAATGTTTGACCAAAATAGTATTGGATGCATATTGTGATGAAATAAAATAAGTTGAAAGTGTTTGATAAAAAAATTAGATAAAAGGTCAAATTCATAACCTCATATTTAGTGGCACAAGAGTACCTAAAATTACTCGTAAGTCATGTTCGAATGTTGAAAACTGATATCATATATATACTACACTTTTCTTGATGTGTTGATTGTGGCACTATACTTGATACTTTTATTGCTGAGTAGGGATGGCAAATGGGGCGGCCTGGTGCGGTGTGGGTTCTACCTTACCCCGTAAAATTTCAACCCGCCTCGCATAGCATTTTGCACTCGTGTTCCCCCTCCCTACACTCACACTTGGTGCTCCGCCCCGCCCCGCCCTACTAAGTTTCCAGTGTTTTGTTCTTCTTCAAATTGTCTTATTTTTAGAGACTTTCATTACACTAGGCCGGAAAAGATCAAAGAGTTCCCCAAGTTCTTGTGATATTCTCGATATTGTGATGTTAGAAAACTAGAAAAAGAAATTGTGATATTCACATGGATACATTATATGAGTAAGAACCAATTCATGCTCAAATTGTTAAATCAAAATTGACTTTACAGATAATGGAAACAATTACTTATACCACATGAACAATATAGAACATTAATAAAAAAGAATTAAATGAAACTCCCAATAGAGTAAGAAAAAGGATTTATTTCTTTTTGATGAAGTAAGGTGTTATACTGCTGGCATCAAGAAGATGCAAATCATTACAAAAGAGGTTGGTTAGCTCCATTTACACAAAAATACAGTTCTGACCGGGGAGCTAACCAGAAGCACCAAAAGCCTAAGGTTGACAATCAAGCCAAAGACAGAGAGCTAATAAAATCTAGAAATGGAAAAATCATTTACAGAGGAAAGGTTGCTCCAGCTATATAGATTTCTAAGGCACTTTGCTCTCAGGGAGCTGTTGGGAGTTGATATTCCATCAAAGCATCTGCGATTCCTTTCTGCCCAAATACACCAAAATATACATGCTGGGATCATCTACCAGATCTTCTTGATGGTTCTGTCAACTTTCCACTGACTCCAACTTTCAACTGCTTCTTTTATGCCTTGTGGTGTTGTCCAACTTATGCCAAAAATTGAAAGGAACATGTGCCACAAATCTGCAGCCACTCTGCAGTGCAATAGCAAATGGTTTATACATTCTGAGTTGTCTAGACACATGTAGCATCTATTCACCAGCTGGAGATTCCTTCTACATAAGTTGTCTTGAGTTAAAATAACACCTTTAAGAGCTATCCAGGTGAAGCACATGACCTTTGCGGGGAGTTTTTTCTTCCATATGAGCTTCCATGGCCAAAGCTCAATTACTTCATTGCTAGCACACAATTTCTTGTATCCTTCCTTCACTGAATAACGACCTCCGTTCAGATTGCCCCAGCTTAAACTGTCTTGAGCTTGTGTATTCATTTGAAAGCTTTCCAGTAGCCGGAAAAGATCAAAGAGTTCCCCAAGTTCACATTCCTGCATGTGTCTTCTGAAGAGGGGATCCCATATGTTCCCTGATCTACATTGGGCAATTTTTGAGTCTGGATCAACTGCTATATGGTACAGGGCTGGATGGGCTGGATGAGTGTCTTTCAATGGTTGATTGAGAAGCCATCTATCCTTCCAGACATCTCCAATTCTAAATGAAACATCCTGAAAGAATTCCTCTTTCAGACTGTTGATAAATTTCCAAGGACCAACACCATGAGGGGCTCTACTCTGTTTGGTACTCCATTGGTCTAGCTTCTAGTACTTGGCATTCACTACTTCCTTCCATAAACATGTTCCTACCTGACCATATCGCCACTACCACTTCATAAGCAAACTCTTATTGTGCTTGGCCAAGTCTCTGACGCCCAATCCACCTTGATCCTTAGGTTGAATTACCTTAGACCATTTTACCAGATGAAACTTGTGGCCTTCACTGTTCCCTTTCCAAAGAAAGGATCTTCTGATTTTGTCCAGTTGTCTTCGGATCTTTCTAGGCATAGGAAATAAGGACATGATATAGGTTGGTAGGCTGTCCAAGACACTATTGATCAGTGTCAATCTTCCTCCAATGGAGAGGTATTGCATTTGCCAAGTTGCTAAGTTGCCAATCTTTTTTCCACCTTCTCAAGAACTCCATTCCGAACCCCTATTGCTTTGTATTTTGCTCCCAGTGGAAGGCCTAGATATGTTGTTGGAAAGGAGCCAATTACACAACTCATAATTCTAGCCAACTCTTCAAGTTAGGCACTGTATTTACAGGCTAAATTATACTTTTTTGCATATTAATGTGTAATCCCGAGATAGCTTCAAAAATCAGTAAAGCCAAATTTGGGTACTGGACCTGGAGCTTCTCTGCCCCACAGAAGATTAAAGTATCATCTGCATAGAGTAAATGTGACACTGCAATTGAGTCAACTGTGTTGTTGCCCACCCTGAACCCTTCAATCCACTGCATTTGTTTTGCCTTATCTAGCATTCTGCTCAAACCCTCCATTGCAAGGATAAAAAGAAAAGGAGAAAGTGGATCTCCTTGTCTAATTCCTTTCTGCGGTGAAAAAAACCAACTGGAGCTCTATTCACCAAGATGGAATACTTAACAGTAGTAAGGCTGTATTTGATCCATTTTATCCATCTGTCACCGAACCCCATTCCTTTTGAAATAGAAAGAAGGTATGACAAATTAACTTGATCAAAGGCCTTTTCTATGTCCAGCTTGCAAAGAATACCTGGAACACCACTTTTCAACCTCCCTTCTAGCAGCTCATTAGCTATCAGTGATGCATCTGTGATCTGTCTATTTTTCAAAAAAGCATTTTGCTCTTTTGAAATCAGCTTGTCGATGACTGTTTTGATCCTCTCAGCTAGGAGTTTAGCAATTATCTTATAAACACTTCCAATGAGACTTATGGGCCTGAAATCTCAATGCCCATAACTAAATAAACGCAAAACTGAATAACATAACTAGATTTTTCAACAACAGTAATCCTATATATGTTGATCTACAGTAATCCTATATATGTAGATCTTCTCCATTACATGAAAAGCTTCAGAGATGCATTTTTATGATGGACGAAAAGCACTCTGAAGTCTCATGGTATGGAGAACAGAGGAAAATAATTTTTTTTAAAGTTTGAGAGGGTCAAATATTCTGGAAAAGTCAAAGTAGTTTATATATAGGAGTAGTGAAGTTCCTCTAGATCTTTAATGTCATTTTCGAATATTTCGAGCTTTATATAATAATCAAAGGTATTTAGACTGAAGCGGGAAAAAATAAAGATATTTAGAAATTAAAGACAACTCAACATAACGATCCACGTAAATATTTTTAAAAAAAATCGTATAAGCAACAGATTGAAAAGCTTGAAGACAAGATTCATGTGAATAACTAAATGTACAGTAGGAGAAAATTGACCCGCACCCACCCCACAACCCGCAAAAATTTCTTTAAAGAAAAATCAATCCGCTCCGCCCCATTGCCATCCCTATTGCTGAGAGCTAAGGTTCTTCACTATCTATGCTCAGAAAGTAGGTCATATTACTTGATTATATTAAACTTCCGATGACGAAGACTCTTGCCCTTCTGGCTACTATAGAATTCCAGGTGCTAAATGGATTAGATTACTCCAAAAAGAAGTATCTATATGATTAAAAGGTACATGCTCTGTGCTGATAAAGTGTGTGCTAAGAAAGTTAATTGGATATGTGAGGGGGCAATTTTTGTACCCAGATTGCCCATATCAGCTAATTCTTATCCAACCAATGATGCTAAGTAGGCGTTTCAAAGTGTTTCTGTTATTTTCTGATTCATTTCTTTTCAAACACCCCTGTAGGACAGTAAAAGATTTACATGGCTCCTATTATTAATTAACATTTTTTTTCTTCTGAAAAATGGATAAACAGTTGTTATGTCTACCAAAAAGGCAAAAACTGTGCTTGAACGTCATTGAGCTGGTTCATGGTAAGGCAAGGGAGAATATTTTAATATAATGGAATAATTCAATGCATTAGGTTTTTCATCACCTGCCACTTTTTGCCACATTCTGTTGGATTGTGTCTTAACTGCTTCAGATTCAAGGCATTTTAATTGTGAATACTAAAAAGTTCATATGCTTATTAAATGTCCAGCTTTAAGAAGTTTGTAACCAATTTAGAAGAGGGGATTCTACATCTCAGTGATGACAGCGGCGAGGTACAACTAAAAGAGCTTTCAGATACAACAATTCTGTTATCAAATGGAGAAATTGCTCAAGTTGTTAAGGACATCCAGGATCCTAGTGATGATTCAGTCAGGTTGAAAGCACTGTATAAGTACAAATACGGTGGAAATCAGCTATACCAAGAAGCATGTCAACTAGAGAACAAAATTAGATGTTTTGAATCAAACATCCAGAGGCGATATTTCCAGGCAACTCCTCTTGACAACGATGAGCTGAAGAACTGGCATGATTATCTCAACTTCATCGAAAAGCAAGAAGATTTTGATTGGGTATGCTTTAGTGTTCTCTGAAGATGTCAGGGATTCCTGCTTGATTTTGCTCCAAAATAGTAAACTATTCTGCTACAGGCCCTAAAACTTTATGAGAGGTGCTTGATATCCTGTGCCAACTACCCTGAGTTCTGGATGCGTTATGTGGATTTCATGGAGACTAAGGGAGGACGGGAGCTAGCAATGTTTGCTTTAGAACGAGCAACAAAAGTTTTCTCGAAGGTAAACTTCAAGATACTTCCTGTACAGGCACTGAATGACAACCACTTCGCTCTTCACTTCAATGTTGAATCACTTTTCTTTAATTGATTGGTCTGTCTTACGGCTATCCCTGGATTTTATTAAGTGAATGTGAAAGTTAATCAGTTATAATCAATAGTTAACCAGTTAAATAATCAATAGTGAAAAGGTTTTGTAAAAAGAAAAAAAAAATTCAATAGTGAAAAGGTTTCGTAAAAAGAAAAAAAAAATCAATAGTGAAAAGTTTGAAAAATTTGGAAGGCTGAGTAGTACAGTTCGTGTCTCAATGTGAAGGCACCAGGAAGCACATTATTTTCCTAACGTAGTGCAACTTGTTGAAAGTAAGCTTCGTTTGAACTATTCTAGTTGGATTTTTCTTTCCAAGTTTCTGATGGTTGAGTTTGTAAATTGTTGATAGCACAAACTCTGCACCAAATTTTACTAGGGTTTACTCGTGAATGAAATTACTCGCTAGAAATGCTTGTATCTACAAGAGAGTGATAAGATAAAAGGACAGTATTTCAAAACTAAATCATACAGTTGAGTTTCTCTGGTCAGAATGCTTGATTTTAAGCAGAGACTCTTATCTGTAAGTGCTTCTTGCAGAATGTTCCAGAAATCCATCTTTTTACTGCCAGATATATGGAGCAAATTGGGGATCCAGATGGTGCTCGCGCTTCCTTTCCTCCTATTGTTATAGATTGGGAGTCCTATTTCATTCAAAATGTTACTAATCGAGCAAATATGGAAAATCGTCTGGTACATACTAAGTTACACAAGTTGTCTTAAATCGGGGACAAGAATTTTGTTATAAGGCATTGCTTGCTGAAATTTGCCAGGGGAATTGCTCAGCTGCTTGTGATATTTACGAAAAAGCAATTAAAATGGCAGTGGAGGAGCAGAAATTGCAATGCCTTCCTATGCTATACATTTCTTATTATCGTCTCAAACACATGGTACGCAATCTACTTTGCAGCTTAAATACTTAATTATTTTGCAATTGTTGGTTTATGGTTTCAATAGTAACAAATGATAACCTTTGATGCTTCACTGATTGGGAGGGACTGGGGAGTGGGGAGACAGAGAGAGAGAATTATGGATGCTTTCTTGACAGATCTCTATGGAATATCAGTTATAAGGAGCTTCAATTATTTTACCCCCTATTTTTGACTTTATGGCTTCATATTTCGTCATACCATCCTTCAGGTTGAGTTGCTGCTTTCCTATTCTAAATATTCCTCAACCTTTGCAATCATCGAAAGGGAGAAGAAGCTATCAAAATGGGCCGGAAAAAAATATCTTAACTTTGGAAAGTTCCTTGAAGTTTCATTTTATGGGAAGGAGGATTTATTGCACTCTTACTTGACAGAGAACAAGAGGTTCAAGGAGACCTTTTGGGAGAGATGGTTGTTGCTTTGAGAGAGTGGAATATCCCTTGGATGCTAGGAAGTACTTTTAACATTATCAAAGGAAAGGTGGTTACGATGGAAGAGTTCTCGGAGTTTTATCAATAATCAACTTTTTATTGAATCTCCGTTTGATAGGTGCTAGTTTCACTTGGGCTGGTCGAAGGACTCAACATCTAGATCAAAACTTGATAGATTGTGTCTATTAACGGGGAGGATTTGGCTTCGGATATGATTTAGATTCTCCTTATGAGGCTGACATCGAACCACTCAGCTGTTATGCTTCTTGGAGGAGGAGTGTTGAAGTGTGTGACCATCTCATCTAAAAGCTCAAGCTGTTAGAGAGAGTATACTTTTATTTGCTTCATTATATCTTTAACACGCCCCCTCACGTACGGGCTTGATTCATTTGATGAGCCAAACACATGGAAGTTTTTTTTGATATTGGATGGCGGCGAAACTCGAACCTAGGACCTCTGCCTGCTCTAATACCATGTTGAAGTGTGTGACCATCTCATCTAAAAGCTTAAGTTGTTACGGAGAGCACACTTTTATTTATTTAATTATGTCTTCAACTAGAAGATTTGAGAATATATGGTTACACACCACATACGTTGAAGAAAGAGTGTCTAGATGGTGGAATAATTATGAACTGGTGGGGAAACCCGTCTTTCAGGCTTGCAAATAAGTTGGAGTTACACAAGAAGGACATTAGGGTGTGAAACAAATTCTTTCTTGATTATTGATTTGTTGGATGGGTCTACTCTTTTGGTTGTAGGATTGACAAGACACCAAATATGAAGATGGTTGGTGTGGTTTTTGTTGAAGTAAGCGACCATCTTATCTAAAAGCTTAAGCTATAAGAAGATACAAATTTTGTGCAGAAAAGACGAGCATGGGGGGATGTGGGGGGGGGGGGGCCCTAAATCAGCACTAAGAGCTGTAAAATTCCCTTTAAATTAGCTTGGAATCTCATATCGTTAAATTGGCATCATGATTAAAAGATTTACTTGTCTATGTACATAATTAAATGTAGAAATTTATTACATTTATTGGGAGATAGCAGATTGTGCCAGCAGATTGTTGTTTAAATAATCATGAGAAAACATTGTCACTTAATATCTAGCTCAGCAAAGGATGAATGAGGCATGTTGTTTGGCACAAGGTCTCGTTTTTGTAAACCGTTTCACAGTGCAGTTAACACAACTTAATCATAATAGCGCTATGGGTCTTATCCATGTTCTTGGACATAATCTGATACTACCTTCCATTGATGCCAGATCACTGCTAGTGTGGAGGCTGCAAGAGATGTAATTATTGATGGAATAAAGTGTATCCCTGGTTGCAAACTTCTTTATGAGGTATGTTTTCCTTATCTCTGTTAGGATGCCTTTCCTGCAACTAGCAGGTAATGTCAAGTTTAGTACTCCCTCCTCCAAACTGAATGTCCTTCTGGAATTGGTGTGTGGTAAAGTTAAGAATTTTAGGAAGTTGTTATTTAATGAGAAACTCAGGAAGAAGTGAGATCCACAGGTTCCTCTTTTGTATCTTTGATAGGTAGAAGATCGATATATTGCTATTATGAATTGTAAGAGTGTTATGTAAACCTTATATTGTAATATTAGTTGGAACTTTTTCTTTCCATGAAAATAGGCAGTCTATTGGCTATACCAAGCAAGAAATAGATATTGTAACAGCTCATATAAAAAGATAGCATTTAGTTTGGCACCCAAGGGTGTGGCTGCTTAGGTGCCTAGTGGTATGAAGCTGGTGAAAACCTTGGAGACCAGTGTTTAAATCCCAATGAAGACAAAAAATGCTAGGTGATTTTTTCTCCCCATTCACCTAAGCCTTAGTGGCAAGAGTTACTTGGTGAAATGGTCGAGGTGCACGCAGTGTTCAAATCCCAATGAAAGCTATTTTGGCACTATTCTTCATGAGATTGTGACTAATACCAAATAATGAGTATATTCTACTTCTGCAGGAATTGATAAGATTCGCAATGGCGCATGAAGGAACTAAGCAATTGAGTATAGTAGACTCGGTCATAGCTAATGCAATCTCTCCTGTGTCAGACGTATCCCAAGATTTGGATATAAAAGATCGAGAGACTATATCTATGTTATTTTTGGAGGTTAGAACCCCCCCCCCCCCCCCCCCCCCCCTGAATGTTTCAGTTCTACATTGTTTTCTTTTGATTCTCCATTTTGGCTGTGGAAGGAAAGTGTGCTGAATTTCTTATTTAAGTGGAAAAATTGTTCAAGATTTTCGTAGGGTTCATGGTGATTATCTGTTTGCTGATGCTGCTGGGACCATCAATAATTAATGGAATTGAAATCCTAAATGAATAACTCTCAGTACGACATACTCATGAATCAAGTATCTATTACATAAGAACTTAACTAGTGAACATGTAAGGACAACTAATAGTTTGGAAGTGAGCTAGCAACTGCTGGGCATTGTAAACCTGATCCAATAGTTCACATCTGTCAATATGTTTCCAAATCTTCCTAACTTGCCAGCATGCAAATATAAGGGTGTGAAATTATAAACAATGCTTTTTCGACCTGTATGGTGAGTTCTGTCAGTTGGATATCATTTTTGGCCCATATGCTTCTGTGCTGCTAAAAATTGAAGGATGCTATAAACCTTCATTGCAAGATGTGGTTTGTCACTTATGACAGCCTTGCATCATCATGTCATGACCCAAATTTGGATGATCCATGACTGGTATTTGGCCAGTCGCTACCCACTAAGTGAACCCTTAGTCACATCGCACAACTGGCTGAACAGATAATCATAAAACATGAAGGAGAAAAAGATACCTTAGGCAAACAAGATAACAGAACTATTTGTCAAGCAAAATAACCGACCAACTGAATCCCACAACCCACAAAGTACTTGCATCACCTATGACTCTGAGTCAACTAGACAGTGATACAACCCAAGAAAAAGAAACATGGCATAAAACTGAAATGATCTCTAGAGAGAGAAGATGGAAGGCTCACCATTGCCGCTGATTAGGAGCGTAAAGATTCAGGAGTCTGTTGCAGGGTCTATCTCTTACATCTCCGTATCTACACTCAAAAAGTAACGGAGTGGGTCATTTACACCCGGTAAACATCGTCGACCGCCCTAAAAGCCTGAGCCCAGTCTTTTATGAAAGCAATGCATGCACGACTGCAATGCAACTGTATGCAAGGAGAACCAAACTGTGACTTGGCCTGAAGGCTAAACTATGTTGAAGTTGTTCCACATTTTATCCCCCATAAAAGAAGACGTAGGTTCCCGCATAAGTTATGCGGGTAGTAGTTATGCAGAAAAGAAAAAGTGAAACCAAGATCGTATAAAACAATGCTAAGTTTTATATGAAAGGAAGAGTGAAACCTCTCATTGTATTAACAATGTTAAATTTTATGTGGAGATTATTTTCTCACTACTTCCAACCAAACATCACTTAAGGGTTTGGCTGGTCGGAGGGATTAGGAAAATTAATTCCAGCATAAAATCCCGTATGAAGTATATCGTGTGTTGGAGGGATTTGGAAAAAATTTGAAACCAAAACCTACTTAAAACCAAATTTAAAGAAC
Source organism: Nicotiana paniculata (assembly GCA_005239505.1). Taxonomy (NCBI): domain Eukaryota; kingdom Viridiplantae; phylum Streptophyta; class Magnoliopsida; order Solanales; family Solanaceae; genus Nicotiana; species Nicotiana paniculata. Next base: position 59,821 of record ML343374.1, read on the forward strand.
ATGAAAACCTTCAATGCGCCAACTTTCAATATTAAGTGCCGAAACGCTCCCGGGTTATCCAAAACCCGATCCAAACAAACACCCAAGTTCAAAATCATCATACGAACCTATTGAGACCGTCAAATCCGGGTTCGAGGCCGTTTACTAAAAATGTTGACCCAAGTCAAACTTAACCCTTTTAAGCCAATATTAAGGAACTAAGTGTTCCGATTTCAACCCGAACCCTTCCAAACCCAAACTAACCTTCCCCGCAAGTCACAAAATGGTAAAAGCACATGCGGGAAGTCTTATTTAAGGGAACGGGGATCTAGAAAGCAAAACGACCGGTCAGGTCGTCACATTAACGGAGAGACTCAGGAAGGTAATTGACAAACTAGTCTCGGGGGAACAAATTGCTTCCATCAAAACAGACATATCACTAACACATGAATCGAATTATGAAACTCAAAAACTTCTAGAAACACTTCCGCGCGTCTGATTCCTATCAAATCAACTCGGAATGACGCCAAATTTTGTGTGCAAGTCACAAAATACAATACGGAGCTATTCCTAGGCTCGGAATCCCAATCGGACCTCGATAACACCAAAACCTACTTCAAACCAAGTTTAAAGAACTTGAAAACCTTCACGCGCCAACTTTCAATATTAAGTGTTGAAACGCTCCCGGGTCATCCAAAACCCGATCCAAACAAACGCCCAAGTCCAAAATCATCATACGAAGATATTGGGACCGTCAAATCCCAGTTTCGAGGTTGTTTACTAAAATTGTTGACCCAAGCAAACTTAACCCTTTTAAGCCAATATTAAGGAACTAAGTGTTCCGATTTCAACCCGAACTCTTCAAAACCCAAACTAATCATCCCTGCAAGTCATAAAACGGTAAAAACACATACGGGGGGTCTTATTTAAGGGAACAGGGATCTAAAAAGCAAAACGACCGGCCGGGTCGTTACATTAGCGGAGAGACTCAGGAAGGTAATTGACAAACTAGTCTCGCGGGAACAAAATGCTTTCATCAAGAAGAGACAGATCACTGATGCTTCCTTAATTGCCAATGAAGTGCTGGATTGGAGAATGAAAAGTGGAGAACCAGGTGTGTTGTGTAGGTGTGTTGTGTAAGCTGGACATTGAAAAGGCCTTTGTTCAATTAAGTTGGTCTTACCTCATGAGTATCTTGAGGCAGATGGGCTTTGGGAAGAAATGGATATGGTGGATAAACTATTGCATTTCAACCGTCAAATATTCTGTTTTGGTGAATAGGAGCCTGATCGGTTTTTCTCCCCCCAAAAGGGCCCAAGGCAGGGGGATCCCCTCTCCCTCTTCCTATTCGTTCCGGCTATGGAAGGACTCACTAAAATGTTGGAGAAGGCTAAACAACTGCAATGGCAGTGTTTTGGAGAGCGTTAAGTGCAAAAAAGCGACGAGGCCTCGCTTCACCGAAGCGAGAAGCGCAATGTGAAGCGCGCGTTTTTTCATGTGAAGCGCAATTTAACACATAAAAAAAAAAATAGGCATAGATAAATGGCTAAGAACTCATTAAAAATAACATATTAAGCAAATGTTTCAATTCTTAAATCAAGAAGCAAATAATAGATACTAAAACTAGATAGTGAATAATCCTCAAAAGTTATAACATATTAGGGCACAAAAGCAGAAAAATAAAGCAGAAAACAGAGCAATAAAACCAGAAAAACGGAGCATAGTTTTAGGGCACAAAAACAGAGCAATAAACCAGAAAAACAGAGCATAGTTTTTGGGCACAAAAATAGAGCAATAAAAAGTGAAAAAAATAGAAAGAAGAAGAGAAAAATAGGGCAGAAGAGCAGAGCATAAATTAGATGTCTAGAACAGAGCAATAGAAAGTGAAAAAAATAGAAAGAAAAAGAGAAAAAAGGAGTCGAACACTTCAGGCAGAATAAAATCAGAGGAAGAGAAGAGAAGAGAAGAAGAAGAAGGAGAAGAAAAAGAAGAAGAAGAAGAAGAAGAGAAGAAGCAGAAGAGAAGAAGAGAGAAGAAGAAACTTACAGAGAACTCGAGAAGAAGCAGTCGTTGGAGCAGCAGTCGTCGCTGGAGTTGGAGCAGCCGAAGAGCGTATGTTTATTTGGCAACTGACAATTTATTTGCCAATTTTTTTTTTAAAAACCCTAGCAGATGCCTTCACGTCGCTTAAGCACGCTTATTTGCGCTTTTTCCGCCGCGGTGCTTCTCGCTTAAGCGGTCAAAGCGTGCGCTTTTTTTATGTGAGTCGCTTTTCTGCCATAAAAGCGATAGAGTTGCGCATCGCATCGCTTCAGCGCTTAAAGCGAGAAGCGTGCGCTTTTAATAACACTGTGCAATGGATACAAGGCTTTCAGGTAGGAAGGAATCCTGCCAGCTCAGTTACATCTCATCTACTGTTTGCAGATGATACTCTCGTCTGTGATACTGAGAGATCACAAGTACTGAACCTCAACTTGACACTGATGATCTTTGAGGCACTATCAGGGCTTCACGTCAATATAATAAAAAGCATCATTTACCCTGTGAATGCAGTCCCCAACATACAAGAGTTAGCAGAAATCCTATGCAGCAAAACAGGCACTTTCCCAACCACATATCTTGGACTTTCCTTGGGAGCTAAATTCAAATCCAAAGAAGTTTTGAATGGAGTCCTAGAGAAGTTTGAAAAGAGGCTTTTGATTTGGCAAATGCAATACCTCTCCATGAGTGGCAGGTTAACTTTAATCAATAGCGTACTGGACAGTCTTCCCACATGTCATTGCTCCCAATTCCAAGCTCCGTCCTAAAGCAGATGGACAAATTCAGAAGGAAACTCTTATGGGAAGGGTGCAGCAAAACACGCAAATTTTCACTGGTGAAATGGTCCAAGGTAACTCAACCAAATTTCAAAGGAGGCTTGGGCATCAGGGATCTTAAAATGGCTCTGGAGATATGGACAGGAGGAATCTAGGCTATGGAAGGACATCATAGTTGCTAAATATGGAGCACTCAACCACTGGTATTCCAAGAAAATAAACATTTCCTATGGAGTTGGTCTGTGGAAGAACATTAGCAACCATTGGGATGAATTCTTCCAAAATGTAACTTTCAAAGTTGGGGATGGAACTCGTATTAAATTCTAGAAGGATAGATGGCTCGGAAATATACCTCTGAAAGACATGTTTCCCAGTATGTGTCAGATAAACATAGACTCCTCTGTTGCTCAAAATAGAGGCAATGGCACTTGGTGCCCACTTTTCAGAAGAAATTTGCAGGATTGGGAGGTCAACAGCCTACTCACAATGTTGCTCCCTAGAAGATCATAACACTGATGATCAACAGCTTGATAAAACTTATTTGGGGAAGCTCTACGAGAGGCAAATACACAGTCAAAGAAGGCTACATTTACTTCTGTGACTAGAATGCAATAATAGATAACTGGCCATGGAAACACATTTGGAGAACTAAAATGCCTACCAAGGTGACTTGCTTCACATGGTTGTCTCTAAATAGGGCCTGTTTCACTCAAGACAACTTAATCAAGAGGAACATCACACTAGTTAACAGATATTTTTGGAGAGTTGACAAATCCATCAGAAAAATCTGGAAAACGGTGCCAGCTGTAATGTTTTGGTGTATTTGGAAAGAAAGGAACCGAAGGTGTTTTGATGCATTTCAACTCCACTCTACTCCCTCAAGGCTGCGTATTTAGTTAACATGTTTAGCTGGAACTATCTCACCCCTGTTAATAGTGCTGATATTTTTGTGGATATTATTAGCTCCCTGATAGTAGCATAGGCTTTTGTAATGGAGCTAATTATCCTATCTCTTTTGTACTCTTTACATCTTCTTGATGACCTTTAATGAATCTAATTTACTTCATCAAAAAAATTGTTTGCTATGAGTTTTTTATTATGTGACAATGTTCCTAGTTAAAGGTGATGTCACATTATTTGTGCGTGATCTTAATTTCTTTGGAGAATCAAGTATATTCATTTGCAGGTGTGAGAATGCATGAGAGAAAATATTATTGATTAATATTCTATGTTACAATGAACCCTATTTATATGTATACATAACACATAACCTACCTCTATAACATAAGGGACTAGGACTAATTACATATATTCACATAACTATTCTAACACTCCCTCAAGCTGGTGCATATAAATTATATGTACCGAGCTTGTTACATATGTAGTTAATACGAGGACTACTAAGGGATTTGGTGAAAATATCTGCAAGCTGATCATTCGACTTCACAAATTTTGTAGCAATATCTCCCGAGAGTATCTTTTCTCTAACAAAGTGACAGTCAATCTCAATGTCTTTAGTTCTTTCATGGAACACTGGATTTGATGCAATATGAAGAGCACCTTGATTATCACACACAAGTCCCATCTGACTAATCTCACCAAATTTCAACTCCGTGAGCAACTGTTTGATCCAAATTAGCTCACATGTCGCTATTGCCATTGCTCGATATTCTGCTTCTGCACTAGATCGAGCAACCACATTCTGTTTCTTGCTCTTCCAAGAAACCAAATTTCCTCCTACTAAGACAATATCCAGACGTAGAACGTCTATCAGAAGGTGATCCTGCGCAATCAACATCTGAGTATCCAACGATCTGCTTATGGCCTCGATCCTCAAACAATAAACCTTTTCCTGGAGCTGATTTTATATACGAAGAATGCGGACAACTGCATCTCAATGACTATCACAGGGAGAATCCATAAACTGACTCACAACACTCATAGGAAAGGAAATGTCAGGTCTAGTCATTGTGAGGTAATTTAATTTACCAACCAACCAGTTATATCTTGCAGGATCGCTAAGAGGCTCCCCTGTCCTTGCAGAAGTTTAGAATTCGGATCCATCGGAGTGTCAACAGGTCTACAACCTGTCATTCTTGTCTCCTCAAGAATATCTAAGGCATGCTTCCATTGTGAGATCACAATACCTGAGCTAGACTGAGCGATCTCAATACCTAGAAAATACTTTAATCTGCCCAGATCCTTAGTCTGAAAGTGCTGAAAGAGATGTTGCTTCAACTTACTAATATCATCCTGATCATTGCCGGTAATAACAATATTGTCAACATAAACGACCAAATAAATACAGAGATTTGAAGCAGAACGCCGATAAAACACAGAGTGATCAGCTTCACTACGAGTCATGCCAAACTCCTGAATAACTGTGTTGAACTTACCAAACCAGGCTCGAGGAGATTGCTTTAGACCATAGAGGGACCGGCGCAACCGACATACAAAATGGGGAAGACAAATACTCAAGGGCATTATCACTACGGAATGTGCGGATAGAAACCCCAAATTGATTTTGAACTTCAGTGTGGAAAGTCTGGAAAATAGAAAATAGAAAACAACTCAGATCGATTTTTCATCAAAAATATCCAAGTGCACCTGGAATAATCATCAATGAAACTGACAAAGTAGCAGAATCCAAGGTAGAACTGACCTGACTAGGACCCTAAACATCTGAATGGACTAAAGTAAAAGGCGACTCTGCTCGATTATCAAGACGCCGCGGGAAATGGAAGCGGGTATGCTTACCGAGCTGACATGACTCACACTCTAGAGTGGACAAGTGAGATAAGCCAGATACCATTTTCTGAAGTTTTGACAAACTGGGATGTCCCAGGATGTCCCAACCGTTTATGTAATAATTCTGGTGAATCAGTAACGGGGCAAGTTGTTGAAGGAAGACAAGATCCGAGTCCATGTGATTTTGCAAGGATAAGGTAATAAAGTCCATCTGATTCACACCCGGTACCAATGATCCGCCCCGTACTGCGTTCCTGTGTAAAAACAAGGTCATCAAGAAATAAAATAGTAGATTTAAATGAATTGGCTAAGCGGCTAATGACTATGAGATTAAAATGACTATCGGGAATGTAAAGAACTAGTCTAAAGGTAAGGAAGGAAGTGGACTTGCTTGACCTATTGCAGTTGCCATGGTTTGAGATCCATTGTCCATTGTGACTGTTGGAAGAAATTGAAAATATGAAATACTAGTGAAAAGAGATTTGTTACCAGAAATATGATCAGATGCACCTGAATCAATGACCCAAGACTCAGAGGTTAAAGACTGGGAGACACAAGTCACGCTACTTTCTGTTGGAACAAAGGAGGCTAATCGTGAAGATGTCTGTTTACGTGCTTTATACCGAAAGAACTCAATATAATCCGGTAAAAAAACCATCTGGATTGGATTCAATGCATTGGATCCAACGGATTGTGAGTTAAAGGCTTCTAATACGAATGACATTATAATGTTCATGCTGGAAATATTGAAAACCCTTTTGGAAATTACTATTAACGCCAGAAAAATCAGAATTTTTTTTGAAAATCACAGTTCACGCCGTAAAAAAATAAAAAATGTCGGAATTTGGTTTAAATTGGATGGGTAGGCTCGGAATTGCAAGGCGATTACACTATCCAAAAGAAATTTTTTTCAAATTTGGGCTGGAACAGCCCTGTGACGCCCCAAAACCGAGGGACGAGACCGGCGCCCAACCGGATGAATCCGGTCAAGCGGACCTGGATTGCCTTTCCTACCCAACGCATTTCCCGTGTTCATAATGTACATTTTATAAGTGAAACAGCAAAATAAAATCAGGCATGCGTTTACAACAT
>MDKI01033940.1:0-18073 GCA_005239505.1 Nicotiana paniculata
GTCTCTTTAATATTTTGATTTACTACTTTAGATTAATTCTAGTAAATGTTTGTTTGAGTCATTCATAATTTGGCAGAACTCTCCCTCACACTAAACGTCCCAGATATCAACCATCCAAATACCCAAAACCCGGCGTCTCCTCAGAATACACCCAACCAGCGCCCTCAGAATCCTCCCGCACCCCTCCAATATACAGCCCCTCCTCAAAATCCTTTACCCTTACCTATACCTCCTCAACATCAGCATCTCCTGACTCAATGTCCACAAACTACTTATCACACTCCTCAAAATACCCCCCCAGCCTACCCCCGATCCCCAAAATTCAACCAATGATCACCGCTACACCCAAACTCCTTGCATTCACCAAAATAACCCCATATACGCGGAAACCTTACCTCACTCCGCTCAGCCAATCTCATATACACTGTCATTCACCGAAAAGGACCTGCTCATTAAGAACATGGCATAAGAGCTCAATAAACTCACAAGTTGGGTTCAGGTGTTGAAGGAGACAAAGGAATCGAAGGTTTGAATTATGAAGATTTGTGCATTCAGCCAGATGTGTATCTGCCGGAGGGTTACAAACCTCCTAAGTTTGAGATGTCGATGGAACAGGTGACCTAAAGGTACATTTGAGAACCTACTGTGACAAGCTCGTAGGGGTTGGAAAGGACGAAAGGATTCGCATGAACTTATTGATGAGAAGCCTCACTGGAGACGCCCTATCTTGGTACATAAGTCAAAATCCCAAGAAATGGGCTAAATGGGTAAGCATGGAATCAGATTTCGTGGATAGATTCAGATTCAACACGGAAAATGCACCAGAGATCTTCTATATCTAGAAGAAGCCTACTGAGACTTCTGCGAGTACGCTACTCGATGGAGGTCAGAAGCAGCGAAGGTCAGGCCGGCATTAGATGAAGAGAAAATGAACAAGTTCTTTGTCAGGGCTCAAGATCCACAATATTACAAAAGGTTAATGGTAATCGAGAATCACAAGTTCTCCAATATCATCAAGCTCGGCGAAAGGATCGAGGAAGGTATCAAAAGTGGAATGGTGACAAATTTCGAGGCACTGCAGGTCACGAATAAAGCACTACAATCAGGTGTCATATCAAAGAAGAAAGAAGTGGGAACAATAATGGTCGCCCAAGGTTCGAAATATCCATTTGTGTACTAGACACCTCCACCCACATATCAACCTTCACCTCCCAGATATCCTCAATCCGCTATAGCCTACCACACCTATAATACCCAACCAGACTATTATCATTCACCCCCAGCTCGTCCAAATTACCAAAAACCCAGGCCCAGTTTTGATCGCAAACCACCCAGAGAATACACTCCTATTGCTGAACCCATTGACCAATTGTATGAAAGATTAAAAGATGTTGGATATGTAACCCTGTTCCCGCTGTGGATATGGAAAACTCATCACAGTGTGTCAACCCAAACAAGACGTGTGCGTACCATTACAGTATGAAGGGACATACTATTGATGAATGTCGCACCCTAAAAGATAAGATCCAAACACTGATTGGTACCAAGGTCATACATGCGAAAGAAACCACACCCAATGTCCGCAACAACCCCCTCCCAGATCGTAGGGGTGAAGGAGTCAATGTAATAGAAACCAATGAAGAATGGGATCCAGAGGGATCAATCGGACTTATTCGAGAAGGTGGTGATCCTAAAAAGCCGGCAGTCACGCTCAATCCCATTGTGGTACAGGTGCAGCCGCCAGTCAAAGTTGAGGTAGCCGCATCGGCTCCCTTTAAAGTAAACATGACACCACCTGCAGCTATACCTGCTCCGTTTGAGTTAGAAGTATCCACCCATTTCACCGTGATGGTGGCTTCCACACCACCCTTCGATTCCAACATTGTACATTGGGATTATGTGGCCGAAGCTAGGAGAAAAGGGAAAGTAAATACGGAAGAGTCCGATACCGCACAAGGAATGACCAGAACATGAAGAATTTACACTTGAGAATTTGGGAGAAACCAGTAAGCAAGCTTTAACAAACAACCCATCATTGAAATTGGTCCAGACGACCTTTGGAGGAGAGTACCAGCAACGGAGTATTCTGTTGTTGATCATCTGAATAAGACTCCTGCCCAGATATCCATCTTATCGCTGCTGCAAAATTCAGAAGCACACATGAATTCTCTGATGAAGGTACTGAATGAAGCATATGGTCCCAACAACATTACTACCGGAGAAATGGCCAACATGGTGGGACAAGTGTTAGAAATCCATAAGATCACCTTCCATGAAGACAAATTTCCGCTTGAAGGATTGAGCCACAACCGGGCACTGCACATCACAGTGCAATGTGAAGATAAGTTCATTGCCAGAGTTCTGATAGATGAAGGGTCCAACCTCAATATCTGTCCGCTGACAACTCTGAAAAGGTTGGGCAAGGGCCTAAATGAAATACGAGTAGGAACTATGAACGTGAAAGCATTCGATGGGTCACAAAGAGCCACAATTGGAGAAACCAACCTATGCTTGAAAATGGGTCCTACCTGGTTCGATGTTGAATTCCATGTACTAGACATATCCGCCTCCTACAATCTGTTGTTGGGACGGCCTTGGATACATACCGCTGGAGCTGTCGCATCCACTTTGCACCAAGCGATTAAATTTGAGTGGAACCATCAAGAAGTGATCATCCATGAAGATGGGAGCAATCCCATTTACACTAGTCAGACTGTTCCGGTGGTAGAAAATAGAAGGAAGTTAGGTGGAGAAACCTACCATCGCATCGAGCGTGTTAACGCGATTGAGAAGGATAAATGGTGGAGTAGCAAAATAGAGAGCATACTGGAATGGGCATGGTATGAAAATAGTAAGGGGCTTGGTAAAAAGCTTCATGGTATCTCCAAACCAATACAGTTGAAGTGCCATGGCACAACCTTTGGGCTCGGATATCAGTATACCTGGCAGGAATATCAAAATTGGTCGCCACCATGGAGTGGTCCATACTATCCTTTTGAGCAACCCGTGTCGCACATGAATCAGACCTTCCAGCAGGCCGATACAGTATGGGGATTAGAGGAAGAAGAAACCTTGGCAGCATTGATGAATTTGTTCTTGGAAGGCGATATGGATTGTTGTGTAATAGTTGAGGAGGAGGAGGAGGAAGGAATCACTATCCGGATTGTGGAGAGAGGAGCATTCCTCAAGAACTGGGTTGTTGGACCATCAAGGGCCCGACGAGTCCCGAGGTAGCAAGGCTGATAGCATTGTTTACTTTTGAAAATGATTTTCTCTTTGGCATTTTGTTTTAAATAATATTTTATTTTCAGTGTTCCTTTTCGAAAAACATTATTTGAAATCATTTTGTTTAACGCTTTAAATGGCTTGATGTTTTATATTACTATTTTCTGTCGTATCTTCATCCCTGCAACATTACTATTTTTTACCTTGATGAACCAACGACTGTGACATGTAATAAGACAATGCAACAGAAGGACAGTGACTCGGAAGAAATAGAAGATGAGGATGTAATACCTGAGGAAATTGTCAGAGAAGTGGAAAACTTTGAGAACAAGCCCAAGTCCAACATGGACGAGACCGAGATAGTCGACTTGGGAGATTCCGAAACCGTCAAGGAAACCCGCATAAGCATCCATTTGTCACCGTCGGAGAAAGAAGAATACACTCGGTTCCTGAAAATATATGAGGATAATACACTCGGTTCCTGAAATAATATGAGGATATATTTTCATGGTCATACGACGATATGACAGGGTTGAGCACATTCATAGTGGCTCACAAGTTACCTACAAATCTAATGTGTCCGCCAGTGAAGCAAAAACTCAAGAAATTCAAGCTAGACATGAGCGTGAAAATCAATGAAGAAGTCACTAAGCAGATCAAAGCCAAGGTCCTCAGGGTAGTTAAGTACCCAACTTGGTTGGCCAATATTGTACAAGTTCCAAAGAAATATGGGAAAGTCAGAGTCTGTGTTGATTATCTGGATCTAAATAGAGCAAGTCCTAAGGATGATTTCTCGCTACCAAACATACACATTCTGATCGACAATTGCGCCAATCATGAACTCCAGTCCTTTGAAGATTTCTTTGTGGATTACCATCAGATTTGGATGGACGAAGAAGACGCGGAGAAAACAGCCTTCATCACACCATGGGGAGTGTACTGCTACAAAATGATGTCGTTCGGTCTAAAGAATGATGGGGCCACCTACATGAAGGCCATGCCAACCATTTTCAATGACATGATACATAATGAAATGGAGGTATATGTTGACGACGTCATCATCAAATCCAAGAGGTCTACAGATCACATAGAAGATTTGAGGAAATTCTTTGATCGGTTGTAGAAGTACAATCTAAAGTTAAATCCCGCAAAGTGTGCATTCGGGGTTCCTATCGGAAAATTGTTGGGATTCATCGTCAGTCGCCGAGGAATAGAGTTGGACCCGTCAAAGGTTAAATCCATCCAGGAATTACCACCACCAAAAAGAAAGAAGGATGTGATGAGTTTCTTGGGACGTCTCAACTACATCAGCCTTTTCATAGAACAATCAATAGTAATATGTGAGCCGATTTTCAAACTGCTGAAGAAGGATGCCGCAACCAGTTGGACCGAGGATTGCCAAAAGGCTTTTGACAAAATCAAGTAATACTTGTCAACACCACCATTCTTAGGCCCGCCAGAGCCTGGTAAACCTTGTAGTGTTAGATGGAGCCTTTCGTTGTGTTCTGGGACAACATGACGAAACAGGGAGAAAAGAGCAGGCCATATACTACTTAAGCAAGAATTTCACTCCTTATGAAGCACGATACTCTCTGCTGGAACGCACTTGTTGTGATCTAACCTAGATAGCTCAAAATCTAAGGCACTACTTTTGTGCCTATACTACATATCTCATATCAAGGATGGATCCCCTGAAGTACATCTTTCAGAAACCCATGCCTACCGGGAAGCTGGCCAATTGTTAAATCTTGCTGAGTGAGTTTGACATTATCTACGTAACTCAGAAGGCAGTCAAGGGACAAGAATTAGCATATCATCTTGCTGAGAATCCAGTAGGAGGAGAATACGAACCCCTAAAACGTATTTTCCTGATTAGGAGGTATCATTCGTAGGAGAAGATATTGTTGAAGCCTACAACAGTTGGAGAATGTTTTTTCGACAGAGCAGCAAATTTTAAAGGAGTGGGTATCGGAGCCGTCTTGGTATCAAAAATTGGTCAGCATTATCACGTGTCTGCAAAACACAGATTCATGCACTAACAACATGGCGGAATATGAAGCCTTCATATTAGGGCTCAACCTGGCCGTTGATCTGAATATTTAGGAACTATTGGTAATTGGCGATTCAGACTTACTAGTACATCAAGTACAGGGAGAATGGGCTACCAAGATTTCCAAATACTGCCTTATCTGCATCATGTACAAAAAATGAAGAAGCAGTTCACAAAGATAGAATTCCGGCATGTCCCCAGAATTCAGAATGAATTCACAGACGCATTGGCCACCTTGTCATCAATGATACAACATCCAGACAAAAATTTTATCGATCTCATCCCGGTGAGGATCTATAATCAGCCGGCATATTGTGCTCATGTTGAAGAAGAAACGGATGCAAACCCCTGGTTCCACAACATGAAAGAATATTTGACAAAAGGAGAATACCCAGAACATGCAAACCATATTCAGAAACGCACCCTTCAAAAATTGTCCAATCATTTCTTCCAAAGCGGAGGAACCCTATATAGGAGAACTCCCGATCTGGGACTGCTAAGTTGTGTTGATGCAAAAGAGGCCTCCAAATTGCTCAAGGAAATACATGCCAGAACCTGCGGCCCACATATGAACGGCTTTATCTTGGCCAAGAAGATACTCAGGGCTGGACACTTTTGGATGACCATGGAAACAGACTGCATACGGTACGTTCAGAAATGCTACCGATGCCAGATACATGCAGACATGATATAGGTGCCTCCAAATGAGCTTAATGCAACAAGCTCACCTTGGCCTTTCGCTACCTGGGGAATGGATATCATCGGCCCAATTGAGCCCACCCCCTCAAACGGGCACCGTTTCATTTTAGTGGCCATCGACTACTTCAGCAAATGGGTTAAAGCTGCATCTTACAAAGCGGTAACCAAGAAAGTCGTCACAGATTTTGTCAGAAACCAGATTATTTGTCGTTTTGAGGTTCCAGTGTCCATCATCACTGATAATGCCGCCAATTTCAACAGTGATATGATGAAAGACATGTGTGAAACTTTCAAAATCAAGCACAAGAATTCCATAGCATACATGCCTCAAATGAATGGAGCCGTAGAGGCTGCCAACAAAAACATCAAGAAGATACTAAGGAAAATGGTAGAGAATCACAAGTAATGGCACGACAAAATTACCATTCGCGTTACTGGGATACCGTACCACAATTCGCACATCAACCGAGGCAACTCCCTATCTGTTGGGTTATGGTACCGAAGCTGTCATTCCTGCTGAGGTAGAAATTCCTTCTTTAAGAATCATACAAGAAGTGGAACTCAGCGATGCAGAATGGATAAGGAACCTCTATGAGAAACTATCCCTCATAGACGACAAGAGGATGAATGCAGTATGTCACGGCCAGCTCTATCAGAATAGAATGTCCAGGTCTTTCAATAAAAGGGTCAGACCAAGACAGTTCACGCCAGGGCAGCTGGTACTGAAATAGCTCTTTCCATATCAAGATGAGGCCAAAGGCTATCAATTCAGATGCAGTCAAAAGATACTATGTGTAAACTATTTATGCTTCTTCATATGATGCAAATTGAACTACGCCCTCGACCTGATTCCCATTTAAGAGGGGATACATAGGCAACCCTGTGGGTTCGGTCACAATTCAATAAATTTCCATTTTCTCACAATCAGAAACTGGAGTAGAATTTTGAGGAGGACCCTCAAAATTCTGAAGTAAGTTCAGTCAACCGCAGCATATGGAGCAGTCAGAAAAGTCATCTAGTTAACTGGGGCAGATACGGCAGCGGAAGTCGCAATGTCTCTAATAATGTCATAGTTACTGGTTCATCTAACTAACTTCTAAACTTCATACTATTATGTCTTTGAAAATTATACACGCATGCTTTTGAAAAAGAAACTTTGCTTTAGCCAAATGATACCCTAATAGCTTTAACAGGATCATCAGACAGAGCGGAACAAATCGAGCAAGCAAAGGCCCGAACCACCCTCTCCCCGCAAAAACTCACAAATTTTCTTTGGATGCAGGACTATATCATCATGATAAACACCATCATAATGACACAATCGCTATGTATGAAACACATTGTTAGCTAAAAATACTTCACTCTTACTTTTACACTTGCATGAGGATAATCCATGCCTCTCTACTTGCATAAGGCTAAGCACTGCCTTATTTTCGCATGAGACTAAGCCATGTATCAATCCTTCCATGAGGCTAAGACCTGCCTCTCTATTTGCATAAGGCTAAGCACTGCCTTCTCTTTGCATGAGACTAAGCCCTGTCTCAATCCTTGCATGAGGATAAACCCTGCTTCTCTATTTGCATAAGGCTAAGCCCTGCCTCTCTATTTGCATAAGGCTAAGCATTGCCTTCTCTTCGCATGAGACTAAGACCTGTCTCAATCCTTGCATGAAGCTAAACCCTGCTTCTCTATTTGCATAGGGCTAAGCCCTGCCTTCCTACTTGCATAAGGCTAAGCACTTCCTTCTATTCGCATGATACTAAGCCCTGTCTCAATCCTTGCATGAGGCTAAGCCCTGCTTCTCTATTTGCATAAGGCTAAGCCCTGCCTCTCTATTTGCATAAGGCTAAGCATTGCCTTCTCTTTGCCTGAGACTAAGCCATGTCTCAATCCTTGCATGAGGCTGCCTCTCTATTTGCATAAGGCTAAGCACCGCCTTCTCTTTGCATGGGACAAAGAACTGTCTCAATCATTTGCATGAGGCTAAGCCCTGCCTCTATACTTGCATAAGGCTAAGCATTGCCATCTCTTTTCATGGGACTAAGCACTTCCCGAATCTCGCACGAGACTAAGCACTTTCTCGCTCTTACATCGTTCTCTTCTCTTAGGCTAAGCTCTGCCCTCAATTTCACACAAGGCTAAGCCATGTCTTGTTGCTTCTAGCATCATTTCTCTACACCCATAGGCTGAAATACAGCCAACTTGTTCGAAGGCGTCATAGTCTGACGGCACCATCCTCATAGCCGGAAGACATCATGCCATGACCTGAGGATCTCTCAAACTTGCACATCATCATTCAAAGGCGTCATGGTTCGAAGGCACCATTTTCATGGCCCGAGAACATTATTTCATGGCCTGTGAATCCCTTACTGCACAATTCATGTCCCGGGACATCATGGTCTAAGGACGTCATCCTTAATCGTCCAAAGACAGTTTTCATGGTCTGAAGGAAATTTGCATCATGTCTAAATTTACACAAATTTATATGCATATGCTTGCTATACATCTTTTGATTTGCAAGAGACCCAATGAGTAACTGTTATCCCAACAAGATCAATCCCGCTCCAGTTCCTTCAAATTATTTCAAACCTGACCACTCACTATAACCATTTCATCCTATTCGAAACCTTTTGTCCATCCTTGTGACAACCCCATTGGTTTATTCCACCGGTGGATCCAAAACTACACACGGCCTGATTCCTGTAAAACCAGGAATATGTAGGCAGCTCGAAAACCAGAGTGCGACCAATATCTCTTAAATCACTCTATTTTGTCAAAATTGGCCATCATATCTTTACCCGACAACTCTTTCATCCTTCCGGGGTAAATAAGGGAAGTTGTTGATACCCAATTTTTTCATATATATATTTCAAAAATACATATATAACTTCAAAATAGTGCATGGGCATCAACTAGTATTTTTTTCATAATTTTATGTAATTTTAAAAGGATTTTTAATTAATTTATTCCAACATTTTATTATCTAAATAATTACTAATTGCATTACAAATGATTTTATAAAAATTTTATTTCTCAATTTTATCATTTATATTTATATTAAGCTTTAATCATTTTATGCATAATTATATTTACACCTTTGGGCTATAACTGCAATAATTTTTCAATAATAGCACATATATGCATAATTACATTATTTATGCAGAAAAATGACTTTTTATATTTTTATAATGTTAAATAATTATTTTAAAATCATTTTTCATATACAAATGGTATTTTTATCATCTATTAATTATTTTTATAAATTATTTTATTAGCTTAATTGGATATTTAAAACATAGCCCCTTTTATTAAATTTTTTCTGACCTAACCCAGCCCAATACTAACCTAACCCATAACCCAATACCAAAACCCTAACCCAAATCCATACACATCCAAATTAAACCCGCCCGCCTAAACTCTAATCCTGGTAGTTGATCTCAGAAGACCAACAACCATTAATCACTCACCTCTTTTTAATTAAACAAACACCCCTAAACCCTACCTCATTTCTTCCAACCCGCCGCCTTTGGATCCCCCACTCTCCTCTCTTCTCTCTCACCCCTTCAAACCCTAGCCCCGCCGTCACACATCCCTCTTGAATCATGGGATTTTTCTTCGATTCCATGCCTTATTTTGCTTCATCTCTTTACTGGTTATACGATTCTTCTGTTACTTGATGTGAATATCAAGAGACTCGAACCAAATCTAGTTTAAAGTCTCTCATATCTCGGCTATGTCATCTATGTTCACTCCGATACCTGTGAGTACGAATCTTTTCGTATTTTATAGTTTCAAATCTCTGGTTCGAACCAAATTTGATTCACTTTTTTTTTATGAACCTGGCTATTTCCTGGATAAATATGCTTAGATCTTGTTATATCTGAAATGATTTAGCGTTTATTTTAGTATTTCCTCTTTAAAATTTTGATATTTCTGTTTCTTACTACTTTTATTATTTTATGACCGATTTTCTAGGGTTTTGGTTCTAACGGATTTTTGCAAGAAAATGTTTGAACATTTAAAGGTTTCATCTCTAGTTTTCTTATTTACTTTTTGACTGATTTTTACTTGATTTAATCAGTTCCATCTATATGTATTTCTTAGGGTTTCGATTATTTATTTATCCTATTGTTTCTGCCTGTTTACCTTTAACTCTTTTAATTAAGTGTTAATTGATTTTACTTACCTAAATCGGGTTTTGAAATCAACTTTCCTTTAGTGCTAGTATTTCCTTATTAAGATTTTACATGTTCTTACCTTATTTATGTGATTTATTACTCGTACTACTTTCCTTAACTCCCTTACTGGCCTGATTTTTCTACTTTGATTATGGAACTGACTTCTAATTGATCCCGGAACTATTTCCTTGCCTTATTTAATCTGGTACTTGACAACTGATTGATTCCATATAATATTTTCCCTAAATTAAGTGGTATTAGCCTGCTTTTATGCTATTTTTCCCTATTAATTGATTGAGGTCGACTCTAATTAATTCTGAAGTTATTCTCATGCCTTATTTGGGTAGGATTGATTCATTGTCTTATTTGTCTATCTCATTGAGACTAATTAAACCCCTTCCCCATTCCCTTTACACAAACTCAAATCTTGTTATTCTCACAACAAACCTAAGTTCTCTTTGTTCTCTCTTGTTCTGATTTCTGTACTAAGTGGTTATTATTTGGCCGGCTGAAATCCAATGCCAAATTATTCTGGGAATTAATTTCTATTGCACTTTTACTTGCTTTCTTCTCAACTGGTATGTCCTAACCTTTGCAATTCCACTCTCTATGCTTTGTTTGATTAGCCTATTTCAATTCCTAGCATGATTCTGTTCTTTCTATGATAATTTGATGATACTGTTAACTTAAAGCTAAGTATTTCAAATAGCATGAACCCTCTCTTAAGATTAAGGTCTAGCCTGCTTTCTTGCAAGATACTATAAACATGTGATCACTTGTCTGTTGTTTAACTCATATGTCCTGTCTGTTTAGGTCAGATGTTTTGCCTAATTGCTTTTGTGTTTTAGCCACGAATATTTTAAATACTAGCATGAATACTACCTAATCACATGCCAATCTGTTTGAACTATGTGCTGAACATGGATTCTGTTTGTTTCTTGGTGCAGTTCTGTTTGCAATCTTGTAATCTGAATCTGTTTGCTTTTGAAAATTAAGCTATTTCTATAACCTGCCCCCTTCCCTTTACCCTTTATGCAATGGTTTTTCAAACTCCTACTCTTAGTTATTTAGGTTCCTACCACCCCCAGTGTGAGCACTGCCTAAGGTCCTTGAGACTCCTTTGAACTTTAACACATTGGGGCTGGTTTTCCAATCATTTATGAATTAGCTTCTGAATGTGGTTCTGGTATGAGCATTGCCCTGGGTTCCGGAGGCGCTTGGGAACTTTGACACACTGGAAGCCTGACTTTTAATGTGCCATGGATGGATCATTACTATACTCCAAAGTTGTTCTATTGGAATGCCTGGTTCCCAAGTTTATATTGGGCCTATGAAGGCTCCCTATAGTGTTGGATACTATTATGTAATTTGTTCATTCTGGGTTGTAATAATTTCTGTAATAACAAATTTGGAATGAGTTAGAAGCTATTAGAACGCTTAGGTAACAACTGAAAGATAGTAATTGGGTAGTAAAGGAGATGATAGCCCGTGCACTAATGATATGAGTAACACCCCAACTTGGGGAAGTTACAAAGTATTGTATGGAATGATCCTATAGGCTAAAAAACCTAGGACCCCCCCCCCCCTTAATCCCGTTTATAGTAACTTGTATTGTCCAAATTGTTTTTCTCCCCTTTTAGACAAATTTGCTTAATTTAAGTTCGGCCGGGACCCACTGTTCTGGACCTCGAGGGGTGCCTAACACCTTCCCCACGAGGTAATTTTAGCCCTTACCCGATATTTGGTGATGCAAACTGGTTTATGAGTTAATTGCTCTAGGTTCCCTAACGCACCTTAATCCGTTAGGTGGCGACTCTTCCAATCCTTTACCCAATCCCAAAAAGAAGGAGTTGTCCCAGAAATGTCGAACTCGATTTCGCGAGAAAAAGAGGGCGCGACAACAAGTACACAACTTCAATACCTGCATATGTCTGGAACCAATCAGGGTTGCCAAAGGCCAAGTCTATGTGGCTGTATATTCTCTCATCTACATCTCTTTTATTTCTCCAAGAGAATTGAAAACCTCGTCAGGTGATTTTCCCTACACCAATATCCTCAATACATTGTTGGAATTCTATAATTTTCTGTTGGTGTACTAGGGCTCCATTTATCCTATCCCCCACTGATAGAACACTATTGAAATCTCCTAGAATGATCCATGGGCCACTTAGCTTCGCATGTATGGCTTTAAGTTGGTCCCACACAGGATTCTTATCAGCGGTGGTATGCAATCCAATAAAAAAAAAGTTCCAAAGCAACTGAAACTTGTATTTCTATCTTGGATATAACAGTGGACAAGCTGGCTAGAGGATTGAAGCACTGTAGTTGTAACATTCACTGACTCCCAACCTATCCAGATTCTTCCATTTGGTGTTGATGAATAGTTATCTACAAATTTCCATCCTGCTCGAAGTTCCTTTGTATCAATGCAGCCTTTGACTTTTTCACTATGGTTTCAAAGCATCCTACCATATCTATCTTATTATTAGACAAAAAAAATTTAAACTCATTTTGTTTGAAGGGCTTATTTAGCCCCCTTATATTCCAAGTGCGGAAGATCATGGTGGAGGTGTCTTGTTTGCCTTGAGTACTTTATCAACCAATTGATCCCTTATGCCAGATTGGTCTTGCTCTGGTTATGCTCTCAAGCATCTTAATGGAGCAAATTGATTCCTCCTGGCAATATCCTGCATGTCAATGTGATGGCCATCTTTTTCCTTTGAATCACGATGAACCACAACTTGTTTCCCTCTGTTTGATAGCTGCATTTGTATATGAACATCTTGTGTTTCTTTTGCTGGTTTATCAACTGAAGGTGTATTAGGGGGATTAGTTTTTCAGGGATAGCTGTATCAGTTGGCTCTACAACCTTTGTCTTCCATTCCCATTTCTCTTTTTTCTTTCTCTTGTTTTGGTTCTTTTCTAGCTGCACCTGTTGTGGTTGCTTTCTTTGACAATTCTCAGTCGTGTGGACAAATTGATTGCATTATTGACAGAACATAGGCTTCTACTCATATTCTACGTCTTGATTCCAAATATTACCATCCCCCTTAATGACAGAGAGAACACCAGGTAGAGGTTGAGTGACATCGACCTCTATAAGCACTCTAGCATAAGAGACTCTATCACACTGAGCTGCGAGCTTATCAGTGCACAAAGGTTTTCCAATGTAGCTCGCTAGTCTCCCTAGATTTTCCTCAACCCAGAATTGTATTGGTAAACCTGGGAACATCACCCATATAGGGACAACACGCATAGATTCATTTCTTATGTTGAAATATGGAGTCCAATCTTTCAATACCATGGGTCTGTTATTGAATGTATAGGGACCATTTTGGATAATCATGTTCTTATCCTTTATAGATTCAAATTTAAAGATAAAATACCCATCATCATGTAGCAGTACCTTCGGTGTAGTCACTAAATTCCATACTCCATAGACAAGCTTGATCATCTCTTTGAATGGTGGATTATCCCCAATTACATAGCCAATTAGGGCATTTTCCATTTCTGACATTGGCGCTCCACTTCATTATGGTTCAATTCAACCAGCTTCACTCCATCCTTGATCACCGGTGGGTAGAACTTCAATGGTATTCCTTGTTCCTTCATTTGATTTCCCTTGACCACCTCAGCCATAGATTTAGCTGGTAATCCTGCTGAGTAGGTCAATTTGCGCACTGCAGTTATTGTTCCTAACTCTGGTGGAATTGAGTCTTCTGGGGGAATTGTAGTGATATCCTCACCGGCGGGTGGGAATCATTCATCGCTGTCGTTTGCATGATTGTAGGTGCCCTTCCCATACCCGGCAACCGGCTGATAAGTTGTCGAAGACTTAATTGTTGTTCAATTCCAGATTATGGTGTTACCAATCGACTAGTTGTTCCTTCAATTTGTTTTGTAGAGCTTTGCGTCATCGAAGCTTATCGTTGATGATTGTTCATGACTGTTGGCGTACGTTAGCGATCCTGCTTGACGTGCGCCTTCAGAGAGAACTATCTCGACCCCATAATAAAAATTTTGAGCTTCCGTTTGAACTCTCTTCTTCATAATTTTAATTACTCTATTTTTCGAAAAAACACTCCACATATTGGCTATCTGGATTTAGCATTATTGGATACTTTGATAAACTGCACACCTATTTTGACAAATATGGTAGTGCAAACTCCCCTCCCCGAAAGATACTGTGGAGGATATCGAGGAATGAGGTGGGTAGAGCGGTTTCTAGTGATGAAAATATATGATTATTATTGAAGGATTTTAGTTGTTAATTAGGTTTAATTAGTGTAGAAATATAAGTAAGAAAAAAGAAAAAGAGTAAAAATTGAAAAGATAAAAGATTTATGACGTGGTGATGGCGTGGGGCACGTGTGTAACCTCATATTATGGTACTGATATTAATAATTCACTCCAAATACGTTACAGGGTAAACTAAACATCCGTAGAATTACAGTGCGCAATAGAGTTTTCGAGACAATTATTGGGTGGAACTTATGTATTTTCACTATCTTTTAAGATTATTACAATATCCTTAAAAATTAAATTTAATAGCTTTAATCATAATAGCATTTATCTAAGCTTCATTTTTATTTTTATTTTAAATATTTCATTTTAGAGTATTAAGGGTATATATGAAAAACAATAACAAAATTTTCATTAATTAGCTTCACAAATTAGAGTATCACGGGTATATCTGAAACTAATAATAATAATAATAATAATAATAATAATAATAATAATAATAATAATAATAATAATAATAATAATAATAATAATAATAATAATAATAATAATAATAATAATAATAATAATAATAATAATAATAATAATCATTTCATTAATTTGCACCTCACTAATTAGAGTATCAAAGCTATATTTGGAAAAATAATAATTAATCGGCTTATTTTGTAATTTTTAGATATTTGAAGTTGGTCAAACGAACAATATTTGAGATCGGAGGAAATATTATATTATTATT
The DNA here is from genome assembly GCA_005239505.1 of Nicotiana paniculata. NCBI lineage: Eukaryota > Viridiplantae > Streptophyta > Magnoliopsida > Solanales > Solanaceae > Nicotiana > Nicotiana paniculata. Next base: position 15,131 of record MDKI01033940.1, read on the forward strand.
ATTATTATTATTATTATTATTATTATTATTCAGTTATTATTTTTAATGTTATTATTTGGATATCATAACGTTTTATTTGAATATGATTTGATCTGAGACATTTTCTGTAAATCCATGTGGAAAATTGATCATCCCAAGAAATCTCATGGACTAAAGTCTCCAAAAAACTAGCTAGAAAATGATTATATCTATCTTTTTTCCTTTTACTTAATAAAAGAGCACCGAACTATATCTAAATCGTCTTTTAGGCGGTTATCTTTATAAAGTTTTACACAGTCCACAGATATAAAAGCCAAAGCCAAAGCCAAAGCTATAAGTTAGTTATACTCAACTTTTGATTTTTAATTTATTTTTGTATTGTATTACTTAAAAGTAAGTATTTTTAAATATTTTTTTTTATTTTCAAATACAACAAAAATTTAAAAAAATACTTAAAAGTCAATAAACAATTATAATAAACCAATCCAAACATCTTTTTAGTAAGCTCCACACCTTTTATAACGGAGGTGAAGAGTTAGGCGGAGCTAGAATATAAAGTAGAGATTTACCTTATCACCACTAATATTAATCCGAACTCTATACTTATCTTATAAATTTTATTTCATGTGTATAAATTAATAATTTAAAAGGATTAGAATCATAAAATCCGTAAATTTCAAATTTTGGTTTATAACCCACCAATAGCATAGGATCCCCTTCATCTTTTCCCCCTCCCCATCCACTGATGTAATAAAAGAAATTCCGTTCATGTAGAACTATTTATTTATTTATTTCTTGTACATCTCATAGGGCGAAAATTGGCGACAAAAAGGTAATAGGAGAAGTAATTAAAACCGCCGAAAAAACTAATAAGGATCGTTTGGTACGAGGTATAAGAAGGTATAATGCTGATATAAAAATTTAATATCACCTTAATATTTCGTTTGGTTAGCAAATCAAGTATAAGTTATCCCAGGATTAAAATTAATACCGGGATAACTTATACCTTATAGAGGGTAGGGTAATTAGCATTGGTATAATTTATACATTCTTCTTACAAATAATGCAATTGTCATATTTAATACAATATACCAAACAATAAATAAAAAGTAATCCCAATATGACTTATCCTAATATAACTTATACCAATATAACGTATTCCGTCATAAGCCGTATTCAAAACAAACGACCCCGTAGAACTGTTACCAAAAGTGATGTGTCATACTTGGCGGCTACTCAATATAACTGAGTATGAAACAAGAAGCTGACAACATATACATCTGGAAAAAAATCTTGTTCATTGGGATGTTTAGCAAAAAAATACACCAATTTATCATGATTAATAAAAAAATTGATGTGAGAATATCTATTAATTAACTATGATTAACTCGTATCAATTTATGTTTAAGACACTTTTGTGTTATTAATAGGTTGATATAAAGATCGAGTGTACACTAATTAAATCCTTATCTAGTAGATCCAGAGGCAGACTTATGTTTAGAATAGAAGCACCGGACTCCGTTAAGATCAAAAGTTCGATAAGCGCACCAGGTGAACACATGATCGACACAATGATATATGTGGCCTAAAGCCAAACTTCAACGAGGGACCCTAAACTTTGTGTCATAAAACAAAAAATATATTGTTTTTAAGTTTATTTTCCTAGCTTTTAGAGATGTAAAATCATTAATCATTTATTTATAACATGTTTCAAACGCACAATAACAAAAATATAGAATAATCGAACATGATTCAACAAATAGATATAACTACATACATTTTTGCTGCTTCAATATTCTTGATGCAATGGCAAAAAATTGAAAACAAACAAAAGAGGTCACAATTGTATTTCTGCTCTTTTATTTTATGAGTAGTTATAAAATAGTTACTCCTACATTAACACTTGAATTCTAATGAATTTACTTTTGCATAGAAAGGTTATAAAGAGAAAAACAGAATGTAAGCCCATTAATAGGTGATGTTTATATATATATATAAAAAATAAGGCAAAAAGGTAATCGTTCACACGTTAAATAGGGAGTGAATCCCAAAATGCTACTCTCCTCTCTAAAGGTCTCATCTTTCCTTGAAAATTGTTTACTTTATTTTAAAATACCCAAAATTCTTAAAAGAAAAATTAACATATGTACCTATAACCATTGGAACATTTTGGGCCTCCAAAGTAGGAGGCACAAAGCAGTCGCTTTATTTGTTTTACCGTTGGGCCGTTTTTGGTTGAATAACAGTTCGTTCATGTGTTCTGTTACCTTCAAATCTTAGGTTCGCCTCTGACCGGATCGATGTTGAGTTTTGTTTGCAATCTAACAACTCTATCTTGCATATCATAGGAGTAGTTGAAACCCCCACCAAAAAGTAACTACCAAAAACCAACTCCATTGTACTTTACTCCTTGAGGACCACAATATCCTTTATTAGTTCAAACCAAATACCATTGAGAATGCCTGTGTTTTTGACCAATGTCACATGCCTCATTAAATTTTTCCGAAGTAACTTAAAATATAAGACATCTCTTATCCTGTTATCTTTTCTTTCATTATAAAACACGGTTTAATAATGAGGTGCGGTAACCAAGTTTAACGGATGAGGGGAACGTATTAACTTGACCTTCTTTGCTCAATGTATTTTATTGACCATTTCATTATTCTTTGCAATTAATTCTAGGGGTAAAGCACGGTTTCGATGCCAGCCGCGAGAACGGTGATATCAAAATGAAGCAAACTCTAAATACTACATATAATAAATATGAAGTCCTAAACTTTCAAATCGACAACCTTCCGAATCCACAAATTTCACAAACTTTCGAAATCGCGAAATTTTGAACTCGTAAACTTTCAAACACATAAACCTCCGAAATAATAACTTTGAAAATTTTTTAACCTTTAAACCGATAGATAAAAAAACTACAACTGGAATATATTTTTAATTTTTTTTTGGGGTGGGGGG
>MDKI01224926.1:0-23386 GCA_005239505.1 Nicotiana paniculata
AGTCTAAAGGATTTGAATTCCTTTCAACAGACTTATAAAGATGTTTTACAAACTTAGATTCAATACATATTTGACATTTTAATTTATTACACTCAAATTTAGGCAATACTTCTAAATTAATTAACTTTCGCAAGGTTTTATAATTGACATGTCCTAAACGATTGTGCCATAAATCATTTGACTCCAACAAATAAGAAGAAGATGAAATTTTATTCATAGTATCAACAACCATTACATTGAGTTTGAAAAGGCCCTCCGTGAGGTAGCCTTTTCCAACGTACATGTCATTTTTGCTTACAATAACTTTATCAGAAACAAATACACATTATATCCATTCTTCACTAGTAAAGAAGTAGAGACTAAATTCTTCCTAATAGTAGGTACATGAAGAACGTTGTTGAGTGTTAACACCTTGCCGGAAGTCATCTTTAGGAAAATTTTCCCATAACCTTCAATCTTGGATGTTGCATTATTTCCCATGGAAATCTCTTCTTCAGGACCAACAATAGAGTAAGTAGCAAATGTTTATTTGACAGCACAAACATGTCGAGTGGCTCCAAAGTCAATCCACCACTCCTTCGGATTCCCAACTAAGTTGCATTCCGAAAGCATTGCACAAAGATCATCAATGTCATCATTCTTCTCTACTATGTTGACCTGTCCCTTCTTCTTATCCTTTCTTGGGAAGCGACAATCAGGGGCTTTGTGACCAACTCTTCCACAATTGTGGCAGTTGCCCTTGATTTCTTTTTGTTCTGCTCCTTAGTCTGTCCAGAAGATCTCTTCCCCTTGTTACTTTTTGGAGCAGTTTCTTCAACGATATTAGCTCCCATTATCGTTGAATTTCCATGAGACTTCTTCTCGACTGTTTTGTTGTCTTCCTCAATATTGAGACGAATCACAAGATCTTCCAACTTCATTTCTTTGCGCTTGTGCTTGAGATAGTTCCTGAAATCTCTCCACGAAGGAGGCAACTTTTCAATCATTGCAGCCACCTGAAATGCTTCATTCACGACCATACCTTCAGCAATAAGGTCATGAAAAATAAGTTGAAGTTCCTGAACTTGGGTTCCCACAGTTTTGTTGTCTATCATTTTATAGTCTAGAAACTTGGCAACCACGAACTTCTTCAAGCATGCATTTTATGTCTTGTACTTCTTCTCAAGTGCGTCCCATAATTCTTTCGAAGTATTTGTCGCACTGTACACATTGTACAAGACATCCTCTAAAGCACTTAAAATATAGCCTTAGCAAAGAAAATCTGCCTGCTTCCATGCCTCTATAATCATGAACTTTTCATTGTCCGGCATGTCCGCAGCAGGTACAGGAAGCTCTTCACTAGTGAATTTCTGCATACCAAGTGTAATAAGCCAGAAGAACACCCTTTGCTGCCATCCTTTGAAGTTGGCTCCAGAAAATTTCTCCGATTTTTCTGCCGGTGGAACAGCCGTCCGGCTCGACGAGGCTATCGTCGTTGCCGTAACAATAGCAGAAGAATTTTTGTTACCAATTTCCATTTCTCATTGTCAACAACAGAAGAGTTCAATTAATGGAAAAACCATAACAGTAAACAATACTGTAATCAACAATAAACAATATGTATAATAAATAAAAACCGATGTTTTTATATACTGTTTCACAAAAAACGATGAAGTTTTTATGTTCTTCAAATCGTTTTCTGAATTTCAAAACTCTGATGAAGTTTTTATATCTTCAAATCAGAATAATAAAATTTAGAAGGAGTAGAAAACACACAGGTTTTAATCTCCACAAACAGATACAGAAAATAAAAATTAATTTCCTTAAGATTGTTAGTAATTTGTATTGTTGTAGAATAAAACAATAATAATTTCTGAAAAAATACAGAAAAAGTAAGAAACCTCACTAGCGCAAGCTCTAGCACTGGAGTAGCGCGGCCGCGCTAGTGGAATATACCAGGGACAGTGAGAAACCTGACTACCGCGAGCTCTAGCACGGGATTAGCGCGGGCGCGCTAGTCCAGGCATCCTTAGTTGTTTTTTCTATGAAAAATAATATAAGAACAAAATCGATCCCACTGAATACACAGTGTGTCCTTAAGGAAATTATTCCCCTCAAGTACCCGAGGTGATGGAATATATCCTCCCAGGATAGAATGATTTAACTCACCGGAGTGTTGGTACCAAAAACGCCGGTGAACAGCGAACCACTCGAAGATTGTAAAGCACACTGGAATATTTTGTGCAAAATAAGAAGAAGAAGATTAGAAAATTTAGTAAGTAAAAATTTTGGGATTCAAGGTATATTTATAGCCAATTTCGTACTGTTTCTGAAAAGGTATTGCAACCTTTCAGAACAGCCATAGCTGTTGGAACAGGTGTGAATCCTTTCAGAACATCCGTAGCTGTTTTGAACAGGTATGAACATTGATTAATTATATAATTTGAAAAGAATTTTGTCCAAAAAGATTAATCAACCAATCTTTGACCAAATCCGAATCCGAAGCCGAAGCCGAAGCCGAGCCGAGCGAGCGACGACGATGACGGCGCGAGGCTTGACTTCTTCTCAACTCTTTAAGATATAGAAGAAGAGCTTCCCTATATATACACATAGATTTTCTTTCTTTCTTCTAATAAGGAACAAAGTTCACTAATTCAAAATTTCACTTCCCTCCATTTCTTTTCCCACTATTTTTCATTCACTCTCTTTAAGCTACACCAAGCTTAAAATTAAGCTAAACTAAGCTTAAAATTAAGTTACACTAAGCTTAAAGACCAACAATCTGGAACTTTGATATTTTTGGATTTATAATTGTGGTTAGGGAATTTAGCTAAAGGTCCAATACCAACCCAATTATTCCACCAATAAGAGAGATTTTCTTATTCAATTTTCCATATAATGATTTTTTTCACAATATTTCCTATCCTCAAGGAGTCTCTTCCAGACCTGCTGTACACTTATTTGCAACTGAATGAGCCCTTGGGCAGTATATGGCTTCCATAACCTCTCTCCACAGGTTTCTCTTTGTTCTAATATTCCACCAAGGATATCACTATAGTCTTGTATTGATTGTTCGCGCCAGAAAAAAATTTGCAATTATCTTTTCCATCGGGGATATTATTGTCTTAGGCAGATGTAAAACTTATAGAGTGTGGAGTGGTATGGATTGAAAAACAGCTTCGATTAGAACATCTCTGCCACCATATGATAGCATCTTGCCCTGCCACCCTTGCGTCCTTATTGAAACTTTGGATACCATATCCCCAAAGTAAATGACATTTTTCCTCCTAAAATAAATGGGGCATCCCAAGTAGTTGAATGAAAATTTTGAGTAAGTGAATCTTGTTAGCTGAGTGAAGTCCTCTGTGATTGATTGTGAAGTTTTAGGAGCCATTGGGAAATAGGATTTTGACTTGTTCACTAGTTGCTCTGTGCATTTTTCATAAGCCGAGCTTCGGTAACAGGTGGAGAACCTGCGGGAGAAACTGATTGAGGAACAGATGTCTGCCAATGCCCGCATGGACCTTGTTCTCAAAACCATTGTTGCCTCCTCCTCCAATCCTTCCTCCTCTAGTGCCCCCTAGGATCCTCTCGGTGACCAGTTATCTTGTGTTTTGTTGTTTGTGGCTGTTGTTTTCTTTTTATTTTTCTTGTGATGGTATGTTGGATCTAACTGTTGTTGCTCCCATTGAATCAGTCCAAATTAGTCTTTGTTGTAATAGCAAAGACTTATGTTTTTAAAAAGAATTATTATCAATGAAACAACTCTCATTTTGCTAGTACAATGCTTGTTCCATTATGAGTCTATGTGTGTCCTTAGTTGAGTTGTAATCTTGTGTTTGTTCTTCATTGTAACTCCTATCTTTCTTTCTTAGAAGCTTTGTTTTAGGAAACTCAAAATCATAAACCCTCTGAGTTTGTGTTGTGGCTGGAGTTAGTCCTAGGTTGAAGTCTTTGTAACTAGTGAGTGACTAAGCGGCTTGTAGTAAGTGTATTACAAGTTAATGAGGTTGTAGTCTTTGTAATCATATAATTACAAAGTGGCTTGTAATAGTGTAATACAAGTTAGTGAAGTTAAAATCCTGCCAGTGTAGGTCGTGGTTTTTGTTCCCTTGAGTTGAGATTTTTTCATGTAAAAATCTTGTGTCTTATTTACATACTGTTTCAGTAGTTAGCACTGAGGGAACTAATATAGGACTGGGTATCTATATAGTTGGTGGATTCATATAAACTATCAAGAAGTTTGTTCGTTTTTCTTTCCAGTAACCTCCTTAAACCCATCATCATATGTTTCCTGATATCCTTCATGCTTTTCTGCTCTTTCTTAGAAGATTTAGACATTTGATATGTAGCTTTGTTTCTACATATAAATTCTTCATGCCCCTATTTTCGACAATATTGACAATAAATATGGACTCCTTCATATTCCACTTTTAGCCATTCGCCATCATCAGTATCATCTGTCATTTTATTGCCCAACCGTATCTTATCCTGCCTAGCCTTGATCAAGTCAATTTCTACCTTGACTTTAGCCACATTTCCCCTAAGATTTGGAGTACATAGCTTGGTTAGGGGTTACAACAGTCCCAATAGACTGAACCATTATGGATACTGATGGACTGTATTCTGTTTTTATGATCTAACAAACTTTTATATGAAGAACCAGATGCAGGACATGATCTGTGGCGAGCACAATTAGTCAGATTTTGTAACGACTCGGTCTGTCGTTACGCAAAAACCTGAATTTTTAATCGCTATTATTGACTTGTCATAGGTTGGTTATTCTATTATTGATGTGTTAGAGTCGATAGGCTTGAAATCGGAATGGTTAAATGAGAATTCAGTAACTTAGTCTTTAAAAGATAGCCTTATAATCGGAAAAGCCAACTGAGAGTTGACTTATTGGTAAACGACCTCGGAATGCGGATTTTATGGCTCGGATAGCTTCGTTAGGTGATTTGGGTCTTAGAGTGTGTTCAGAATATTTTTGTGATGTCCGGTGTAGAATTAGGCTTGAATTGGCAAAAGTTAGTTTTTGGCAATTTCCGATCGGCAGTGGAAAGTAGGCTATCAGGGTCGGAATGGTATTCCGGAAGTTGGACCAGGTTCGTAATGTCATTTTGGATATGTCTGCAAAATTTCAGGTCAATCGGAGGTGTTTTGGTCGGTTTCGGCGTAGTTGGCGAAATTTGGAAGTTTCAAAGTTCATAGGCTTGAATTTGATGTAATTTTGGTATTTTTCGCGTTGTTTTTGGTGTTTCGAAGGCTCGAATAAGTTTGAATGATGTTATGGGGTGCGTTGGTAGGTTTGGTTAAAGTCTCGATGACCTCAGGTATGTTTCGGGTGGTTAACGGGCCAATTCTTAGATTTAAACTTGGTAGATTTGTCTGGTTTTTGTTGCGGAGGATTTGTTCATCGCGTTCGCGGGTGGGATGCAGCGTTCACGAAGACTAGTTTGGGGAGCTGAGATTTTATTCATCGCGTTCCCGAAGAGGAGGACACGAACGCGGAGGTCTGAGTGAAGTAGTCATCACGTTCGCTTTCAAGGGCACGCGTTCGCGAAGAAGAGTGGGGGTTGGGGACCCCAGGGGTATTGGTCTATGCGTTCACGTGGATAGGTACGCGTTCTCGGTGGGCAAGTCGGGTAAAGCATCGCGTTCGCGATGCTGTTAGACGCGTTCGAGTAAGGTTAAGAGAAGAGGGAGCCAGTTTGTGCTTCGCGAACGCGGTCCTAGTGACACGTTCGCGGTGAAGAAAAATGAAATGGACCGAAGGTATAAAAACCAGCCTTCGCGAATTTAGCCACCTTTCTCAATATTTCATCCGAGTTTGAAGTTTTTGAAGAGTTTTGAAGAGGGAATTCGATAATTCTTCACCAAGGTAAGATTTTTGGACTCTAAACTCGTTTATATGCAATTAAAGATCGGGATTATGGTGAAAATTAGAGAAAAATCAGTGTAAAGTAGGTGATTAGGGCTTGGGATTTAGAATATTTAAATTGGTGATTTGAAGGGTCATTTGGACTCCGAATTTAGTGTTCTTTATATGTACGGACTCGTGAGATGACAAAGAACAGTTTGGTATAAAAATTTCTGAATTTTGGAACAGGGGACCGGGGGGTCGGGTTTTGACCAAATTCGGGTTTTTGAGCTAAATTGATATTTTTCTATTGGAATTCACACCTTAAGAATAATTTGAATGATAGAAATCTGAGCTTAGTAGATTTGGAGCGCTCAGAGGCCGGATTTAGAGGCAAAGGCACTGCGAAATAGTTTTTAGTCATTTTTGAGGTAAGTAACGTTTCCAAACTTGGTTCTAAGGGTTCGAAACCCCGAGCTAAATGATTTATGACTATTGTTGAGGTAACGCACATGCCAAGTGACGGGCGTGCGCCGGGTATTTGTGGCCTAGCTTATCCCATGGCCCCTCTTAGTGATCATTCTGTGATGATATTTGTGCATCTATTAATGTGGTAATTGTGAACATGTTAGTAATCATGTTAAGTATAAATGCTAGGCTTCACGCCGGAAAATCTAAGGTCCGAGTGGTCGTATATTGATGTCTCATGCTGCGATTATTTGATGTCATATACTCAGTCCTGTTATAGGATATCATTTCATTTCTCTATCTCAGTGTTGTTAACTACATGCATATTTATCATTGTTTCGGGTTAATGGAGGCATTTGTGATCCATTTGAGTGAGACTGAAGAGTAATGGCTGAGTGAGGACGAGAGCCTGTTATTGAGACAACTATGAGAATGGACTGCACACTGCAGTGATATTTAAATCATTCCTTCGTTAGCTTGATATGGAGCTTGGGCCACTAGGGCCCCTCCAGAGTCTTTACACCCCAGTGAGCGCAGATATTGAGGGATGGATCTTCCCTGGGCATGGATCTTGTCCATGGAGCTTGGGCCACTAGGGCCCCTCCAGAGTCTTTACACCCCAGTGAGCGCAGATATTGAGGGATGGATCTTCCCTGGGCATGGATCTTGTCCATGGAGCTTGGGCCACCAGGGCCCCTCCGGAGTCTTTACACTCCAGTGAGCGTAGATATTGAGGGATGGATCTTCCCTGGGCATGGATATTGTTTGAAGCTTGTTTTTGAGAGGGATGGATCTTCCCTGGTTATGGAAATTGTCCGAGTGTTATATTCCGGAGATGGATCTTCTCCGTGGGGGCTGGATTGGCCTTTCTCCTCAGTACATAGTGACTACGGTCACCAATGTTTATGCATATTCCGGGATGGAACTTGCCTGGGCCCGAGAGCCATATATAGTACTGAGTGGACTTCTGTGGGAGATCTGTGAGAACTATGTGCATATCCATACTTGTTTCATTCATATATTTTATGATGGCATGTAGAGTATACTGGCATACTTGGCATATTTTCTCATCCTGATAAAATCTTAGCATATCTAAATTCTGCATAATATTTATTGTAACATAATTTAGGTTTTGTCCGTCGCTACTTCTCAGCCCATAGTTTGGGTTCGTTACTTCTGAGTTGGTGTACTCACGTTACTCCCGCACCTTGTGTGCAAATCCAGGTACATCGGGACCCGGTAGCGGATTTTGAGCAGCGGTCAGAGTTTCTAGTAGAGTTGTCGAGGTAGCAGTTGGCGATCGCGACCTCGCCTTCTCTTTCTTTATTCCACCTATTTCATTTATTTTTCAGACAATGTTTTCCTTTTCACCTTTTCTTTACTTTATGTTGTAGTAGCTCATGACTGAGTGACACCGAATCCGGGGATTGGAGGTTTAAATTTAGTTTTCAAATGTTTTATTAAATTTCAGATTTCTTGATATTATTAATAAATTCGTTTAAAACTCACATTTTTTACTGGAAATGGAATTTAGCTTAGTTAAAAAGGGAGGCTTGCCTGGTTCCACGACAAGCGCCATCACGACTCCGAAATTGGGTCGTGACAAGATGGTATCAGAGCGCTAGGTTAAATAGGTCTCACAAGTCATGAGCAGGTTTAGTAGAGTCTTGCGGATCGGTACGGGGACGTCTGTACTTATCTTCGAGAGGCTGCAGAACCTTTTAGGAAAAATCTCATATTCTTTGAATTCTATCGTGCGACTCTGTTGAACTCTGAAACTAAGCTTCTGTTGTTTTCATTCTCTCACAGATGGTGAGGACTCGTGCTAATGATAGTGGTGACCAGATCCCAGCAGGACCAGCTCGAGGTCGAGGCCGTGGCAGAGGGAGGGGTGCAGCCCGCTACAGCCGGGGCAGTACCAGTGGACCCTCTCATTGTCCAGGAGCAGGTCCCCACAGCTGAGATTCCAGCGGGGCAGACTCAACACCAGCAGTGCCTATTGTGATTCCGGGTCTTCAGGAGACCCTCACCCAGATTTTGACGGTGTGCACCAGCCTGGCACAGGCCGTCGTTGTGTCTACTGCTGCTACTTCTCAGGCCGGTGGAGGCACTAAGACTCCAGCTGCCCGGACACCTGAGTAAGTTAACCAGGGGCTTCAGACACCTGGGACAGTCCTAGTTCAGCCGGTTGCCCCAGCCCAGGATTATGTGGTCCCAGTTTTAGCTGATGATGAGCAGCGTAGGTTGGAGAGGTTCAGCAGAATCCAGCCTCCAATTTTTAGTGGTACTGAGGGCGAGGATGCCCAGGGCTTTTTGGACAAGTGTCAGAGGATCTTTCGCACAACAGGGATACTGGAGGCTAGTGGGGTCCCATTTACTACATTCCAGTTTTCAGGAGCTGCACTTGCTTGGTAGGAGACCTATGAGAGGCATAGACGTGCTGATGCAGCACCCCTTACCTGGCGTTAGTTCTCCATTCTATTCTTGGAGAAGTATATACCACAGTCCCGCAGGGAGAAACTGCGCAGGGAGTTTGAACAATTGCTCCAAGAGGACATGATCGTGACGCAGTATGAGATGAGGTTCTCCGAGTTGGCCCGTCATGTTATTTGGCTAGTTCCCGCAGATAGGGAGAGAATCAGGAAGTTCGTTGATGGTCTTACTTATCAGCTTCGGGTTTTTCTGACTAGGGAGAGGGTATTTGGCACTTCTTTTGAGAAGGTGGTTGACATTGCCAGAGAGATTGAGTCATTTCGTCGCCAAGAGCGGATTGAGAGGGAGGCCAAGAGGTCTCGAGGATCTGGGAGTTTTGGTGGGGTTCCTTCAGGGGGCAGCCTCATCCCGGCGGAGGCCGTCCATTCAGGCAGGCTCAACCAAGTCGCTCAGGTTATCGTGGTGGATCGGTTGGTCATGATCCTCATAGTTCGCATCAGTTGCAACCATCTTTCAGTGGCCTGCCAACTCAGAGTTCATCTTGGGCACCATCGGTTCAGAATTCGTCAATGTCTGGTTCTTCCAGTGGATATCCCGGTGTTAGGGGTTCCCTTCAGTCCCCAGTTCCATTCTACGAGAGAGGTTGCTTTGAGTGTGGAGATGTGGGCCATATTAAGAGGTTTTGCCCTCGTCTTGCGGAAGTTACTTATCAGCAGAGGAGTCAGCCCGTAGCTTCAGAATCACTAGCGGCACCGCCCAGCCAGGCAACTAGAGGTGGGGGTCAGGCAGCTAGGGGTCGCCCAAGAGGGGGAGGTCGATCCGGTGGTGATCAGGCCCGATTTTATGCATTCCCGGCCAGACCGGATGAGGTGGCTTCTGATGCCGTTATCCCAGGTATTGTTTCAGTCTGTCATGAGAAACTTAAGTTTTTAATTGATTCCGGTTTTTTTCATATTCGTATGTTCATCATGAGTTAGCCCATTCTCTGGATACGCCCATGAATCTGTTGTTACATCTGTTTATGTGCTCGCCCCTTGTAGGTGATGTTTTTGTTACAGACCGCATGTGTCGATTGTGTGTGATACCTATTAGGGGTCTGGAGACCCAAGTGTGTGCATGTTAAGGTTATTTGACGGTTGATGGATTTTGGAACAACACTTGGCACGTTCAAAGACGAACGGTTGTTTAAGAGGCGAAGAATGTAATGACCCGGTCCGTCGTTACGTAAAAACCTACATTTTTAATTGTTGTTATTGACTTGTCATATTTTGGTTATTCTATTATTGATGTGTTAGAGTCGATAGGCTTGAAATCAGAATGGTTAAATGAGAATTTAGTAACTTTGTCTTTAAAAGATAACCTTATAATCGGAAAAGTCAACTAAGAGTTGACTTATCGGTAAACGACCTTGGAATGCAGATTTTATGGCTCGAATAACTTCGTTAGGTGATTTGGGACTTAGGAGTGTGTTCAGAATATTTTTGTGATGTCTGGTGTAGAATTAGGCTTGAGTTGGCGAAAGTTAGTCTTTGGCGATTTTCGGTCGGCAGTGGAAAATAGGCTATCGGGGTCGGAATGGAATTTCGGAGGTTGGAGCAGGTTCGTAATGTCATTTTGGATATTTCTGCAAAATTTCAGGTCAATCGGAGGTGTTTTGGTCGGTTTCCGCGTAGTTGGCGAAATTTGGAAGTTTCAAAGTTCATAGGCTTGAATTTGATGTAATTTTGGTGTTTTCGTGATGTTTTTGGTGTTTCGAAGGCTCGACTAAGTTTGAATGATGTTATGGGGTGTGTTGGTAGGTTTGGTTGAGGTCCCGAGGACCTCGGGTGTGTTTCGGGTGGTTAACGGGCCAATTCTTGGATTTAAACTTGGCAGATTTGTCTGGTTTTTGTAGCAGAGGATTTGTTCATCGCGTTCGCGGGTGGGATGCCGCATTCACGAAGAGTAGTTTGGGGATCTGAGATTTTATTCATCGCATTCCCGAAGAGGAGGACGCGAACGCGGAGGTCTGAGTGAAGTAGTCATCGCGTTCGCTTTCAAGGGGACGCGTTCGCGAAGAAGAGTGGGGGTTGGGGACCCCAGGGGTATTGGTCTATGCGTCCGCGTGGATAGGTACGCGTTCGCGGTGGGAAAGTTGGGTAAAGCATCGCGTTCGCGATGCTGTTGACGCGTTCACGTAGGGTTTTGAGAAGAGGGAGCCAGTTTGTGCTTCGCGAACGCGGTCCTAGTGACGCGTTCGCGGTGAACAAAAATGAACTGGAAAGAAGGTATAAGAACTAGCCTTCGCGAATTTTAGCCACCTTTCTCAATATTTCATCCGAGTTTGAACTTTTGAAGGGTTTAGAAGAGGGAATTCGATAATTCTTCACCAAGGTAAGATTTTTGGAATCTAAACTCGTTTATATGTGATTAAAGGCCGGGATTATGGTGGAAATTAGAGAAAAAATCAGTGTAAAGTGGGTGATTAGAGCTTGGTATTTAGAATATTAAAATTGGTGATTTGAGGGGTTTGGACTCCGAATTTAGTGTTCTTTATATGTACGGACTCGTGAGATGACAAAGAACGGTTTGGTATAAAAATTTCTGAATTTCGGGACGTGGGCCCGGGGGGTTGGGTTTTGACCGAATTCGGGTTTTTGAGCTAAATTGATATTTTTCTATTGGGATTCAAACCTTAAGCATAATTTGATGATAAAAATCTGAACTAGATAGATTTGAAGCACTCAAAGGCCGGATTTAGAGGCAAAGGCACTGTGGAATAGTTTTTAGCCATTTTTTAGGTAAGTAACGTTTCCAAACTTGGTTCTGAGGGTTCGAAACCCCGAGCTAAGTGATTTATGATTATTGCTGAGGTGACGCACATGCCAAGTGACGGGCGTGCGGTCGTGCACCGGTTATTTATGGCCTTGCTTATCCCATGGTCCCGCTTAGTGATCATTCTGTGATGATATTTGTGCATCTATTAATGTGGTAATTGTGAACATGTTAGAAATCATGTTAAGTATAAATACTAGGCTTCACGCTGAAAAATCTAAGGTCCGAGTGGTCGTATATTGTTGTCTCATGTTGCGATTATTTGATGTCATATACTCCGTCCTATTATAGGATATCATTTCATGTCTCAGTCTCAGTATTGTTAACTACATGCATATTTATCATTATTTCGGGTTGATGGAGGCATTTGTGATCCATGTGAGTGAGACTGAAGAGTAATGGTTGAGTGAGGCCGAGAGCTTGTTATTGAGATAGTTATGAGAATGGACTGCACATTGCAGTGACATTTAAATCATGCCTTCGTTGGCTTGATATGGAGCCTGGGCCACTAGGGCCCCTCCGGAGTCTTTACACCCCTAGTGAGCGCATATATTGAGGGATGGATATTCCCTGGGCATGGATCTTGTCCGAAGTGATGAGGGATGGATTTTCCCTGGGCATGGATCTTGTTTGAAGCTTGTTTATAAGAGGGATGGATCTTCCCTGGTTATGGAAATTGTCCGAGTGTTATATTCCGGAGATGGATCTTCTCCGTGGGGGCTGGATTAGCCGTACTGAGTGGACTTCTGTGGGAGAGCTGTGAGCACTATGTGCATATCCATACTTGTTTCATTCATATATTTTACGAAGGTATGTAGAGTATACTGGCATACTTGGCATATTTTCTCATCCTGATAAAAGGTTAGCATGTCTAAATTCTGCATAATATTTATTGTAACATAATTGAGGTTTTGTCCGTCACTACTTCTCAACCCATAGTTTGGGTTCGTTACTTCTGAGTTGGTGTACTCAGGTTACCCCCTGCATGTTGTGTGCAGATATAGGTACATCGAGACCCGGTAGCAGATTGTGAGCAGCGGTCAGAGTTTCTAGTGGAGTTGTCGATGTAGCAGCTGGCGATCGCGACCTCGCCTTCTCTTTCTTTATTCCACCTATTTCATTTATTTTTGAGACAATGTTTTCCTTTTCCCCTTTTCTTTATTTTATGTTATAGTAGCTCATGACTGAGTGACACCGGATCCGGGGATTGGAGGTTTAAATTTAGTTTTCAAATGTTGTTTTAAATTTCAGATTTCTTGATATTATTAATAAATTCGTTTTAAAATCACTTTTTTTACTGGAAATGGAATTTAGCTTAGTTAAAAAGGGAGGCTTGCTTGGTTCCATGACAACCACCATCACGACTCCGAAATTGGGTCGTGACAAGATGGTATCAGAGCGCTAGGTTAAATAGGCCTCACCAGTTATGAGCAGGTTTAGTAGAGTCTTGTGGATCGGTACGGGGACGTCTGTACTTATCTTCGAGATGCTGCAGAACCTTTTAGGAAAAATCTCATATTCTTTGAATCCTGTCGTGCGACTCTGTTGAACTCTGAAACTAAACTTCTATTGTTTTCATTCTCTCACAGAAGGTGAGGACTCGTGCTAATGATAGTGGTGACCAGATCCCAGCAGGACCAGCCCGAGGTCGAGGCCGTGGCAGAGGGAGGGGTGCAGCCTGCTTAGCAGCCAGGGCAGTACCTGTGGACCCTCTCATTGTCCAGGAGCAGGTCCCCGCAGCTGAGATTCCAGCGGGGTAGACTCAGGCACCAGCAGTGCCCATTGTGATTTCGGGTCTTCAGGAGACCCTCGCTCAGATTTTGACGGTGTGCACCAGCCTGGCACAGGCCGTCGTCGTGTCTACTGTTGCTACTTCTCAGGCCGGTGGAGGCACTCAGACTCTAGCTGCCCGGACACCTGAGCAAGTTAACCAGGGGCTTCAGACACCTGGGACAATCCCAGTTCAGCCGGTTGCCCAAGCCCAGTATTATGTGGTCCCACCTTTAGCTGATGATGAGCAGCGTAGGTTGGAGAGGTTTAGCAGACTCCAGCCTCCAATTTTTAGTTGGTACTGAGGCCGAGGACTCCCAGGTCTTTTTGGACAAGTGTTAGAGGATCCTTTGCACAACAGGGATACTAGAGGCTAGTGGGGTCCCATTTACTACATTCCAGTTTTCAAGAGTTGCACTTGCTTGGTGGGAGGCCTATGAGAGGCGCAGACCTGCTGATGCAGCACCCCTTACCTGGCGTTAGTTCTCCATTCTGTTCTTGGAGAAGTATATACCACAGTCCCACAGGGAGGAACTGCACAGGGAGTTCGAACAGTTGCACCAGGAGGACATGACCGTGACGCAGTATGAGATGAGGTTCTCCGAGTTGGCCCGTCATGCTATTTGGCTAGTTCCAACATATAGGGATAGAATCAGGAGGTTCGTTGATGGTCTTACTTATCAGCTTCAGGTTTTTCTGACTAGGGAGAGGGTATCTGGCGCTTCTTTTGAGGAGGTGGTTGACATTGCCAGAGAGATTGAGTCAGTTCTCCGCCAAGAGCGGATTGAGAGGGAGGCCAAGAGGTCTGGAGGATTTAGGGTTTTGATGGGGTTCCTTCAGGGGGAAGCCTCAGCGCAGTGGAGGCCGTCCATTCAGGCAGGCTCATCCAAGTCGCTCAGGTTATCGTGGTGGATCGGCTGGTCACGATCCTCATAGTTCGCATCAGGTGCAACCATCTTTCAGTGCCCTCCCAACTCAGAGTTCATCTTGGGCACCATCGGTTCAGAATTCATCTATGTATGGTTCTTCCAGTGGCTATCCCGGTGTTAGGGTTTCCCTTCAATCCCTAATTCCATTCTACGAGAGAGGTTGCTTTGAGTGTGAAGATGTGGGCCATATTAAGAGGTTTTGCCCTCGTCTTGCGAGAGGTACTTATCAGCAGATGAGTCAGCCCGCAGTTTCAGAATCAGTAGCGGCACCGCCCGCCCAGACAGCTAGAGGTGGGGGTCAGGCAGCTAGGGGTCGCCCAAGAGGGGGAGGTCGATCCGGTGGTTATCAGGCCCGATTTTATGCATTCCCGGCCAGACCGGATAAGGTGGCTTCTGATGCCTTAATCCCAGGTATTGTTTCAGTCTGTCATGAGAAACTTAAGTTTTTAATTGATTCCGATTTTTTTCATATTCGCATGTTCATCATGAGTTAGCCCATTCTTTGGATACGCCCGTGAATCTGTTGTTACATTTGTTTATGTGCTCGCCCCTTGTAGGTGATGTTGTTGTTACGGACCACGTGTGTCGGTTGTGTGTGATACCTATTGGGGGTGTGGAGACCCGGTTGTGTGCATGGTAAGGTTATTTTACGGTTGATGGCTTTTGGAACAACACTTGGCACATTCGAAGACGAACGGTTGTTTAAGAGGGGGAGAATGTAACGACCCGGTCCTTCGTTACGTAAAAACCTGCATTTTTAATCGATGTTATTGACTTGTCATAGGTTTGTTATTCTATTATTGATGTGTTAGATTCAATAGGCTTGAAATCAGAATGGTTAAATGAGAATTCAGTAACTTAGTCTTTAAAAGATAGCCTTATAATGGAAAAAGTCAACTGAGAGTTGACTTATTGGTAAACGACCTCGGAATGCGGATTTTATGGCTCGGATAGCTTTGTTAGGTGATTTGGGACTTAGGAGTGTGTTCAGAATATTTTTGTGATGTCTGGTGTAGAATTAGGCTTGAATTGGCGAAAGTTAGTTTTTGGTAATTTTTGGTCGGCAATGGAAAATAGACTATCGGGGTCGGAATGGAATTTCAAAAGTTGGAGCAGGTTCATAATGTTATTTTGGATATGTTTGCAAAATTTCAAGTCAATTGGAGGTGTTTTGGTCGGTTTCGGTGTAGTTGGCGAAATTTGGACGTTACAAAGTTCATATGCTTGAATTTGATGTAATTTTGGTGTTTTCACGTTGTTTTTGGTGTTTCAACGGCTCGACTAAGTTTGAATGATGTTATGGGGTGTGTTGGTAGGTTTGGTTGAGGTCCCGAGGACCTTGGGTGTGTTTCGGGTGGTTAACGGGCCAATTCTTGGATTTAAACTTGGTAGATTTGTCTGGTTTTTGTTGCGGAGGATTTGTTCATCGCGTTCGCGGGTGGGATGCCGCGTTCGCGAAGAGTAGTTTGGGGAGCTGATATTTTATTCATCGCGTTCCGAAGAGGAGGACGCGAACACGGAGGTCTGAGTGAAGAAGTCATCGCGTTCGCTTTCAAGGGCACGCGTTCGCGAAGAAGAGTGGGGGTTGGGGACCCCAGGGGTATTGGTCTATGTGTTCGCATGGATAGGTACGCGTTCGCGGTGGGCAAGTCGGGTAAAGCATCGCGTTCGCGATGCTGTTGACGCGTTCGCGTAGGGTTAAGAGAAGAAGGAGCCAGTTTGTGCTTCGCGAATGCGGTCCTAGTGACGCGTTCGCAGCGAAGAAAAATGAACTGGACAGAAGGTATAAAAACCAGCCTTCGCAAATTTTAGCCACCTTTCTCAATATTTCATCCGGGTTTGAAGCTTTTGAAGGATTTCGAAGAGGGAATTAGATAATTCTTCACCAAGGTAAGATTTTTGGACTCTAAACTCGTTTATATGCGATTAAAGGTCAGGATTATGGTGGAAATTAGAGAAAAATCAGTGTAAAGTGGGTAATAGGGCTTGGGATTTAGAATATTTAGATTGGTGATTTGAGGGGTCATTTGGACTCCGAATTTAGTGTTATTTATATGTACGGACTCGTGAGATGATAAAGAACAGTTTAGTATAAAAATTTCTGAATTTCGGGATGTGCGCCCGGGGGTCGGGTTTTGACCAAATTCGTATTTTTGAGCTAAATTGATATTTTTCTATTGGGATTCACACTTTAAGCATAATTTGATGATAAAAATCTGAGCTTGGTAGATTTAGAGCACTCAGAGGCCGGATTTAGAGGCAAAGGCACTGTGAAATAGTTTTTAGCCATTTTTGAGGTAAGTAACATTTCCAAACTTGATTCTGAGGGTTCGAAACCCCGAGCTAAATGATTTATGACTATTGTTGAGGTGACGCACATGCCAAGTGATGGGCGTGCGGGCGTGTACCGGGTATTTGTTGCCTGGCTTATCCCATGGCCCCGCTTAGTGATCATTCTATGATGATATTTGTGCATCTATTAATGTGGTAATTGTGAACATGTTAGAAATCATGTTAAGTATAGATGCTAGGCTTCACGCCGGAAAATCTAAGGCTCGAGTGGTCGTATATTGTTGTCTCATGTTGCAATTATTTGATGTCATATACTCTGTCCTGTTATAGCATATCATTTCATGTCTCTGTCTCAGTATTGTTAACTACATGCATATTTATCATTGTTTCGGGATGGTGGAGGCATTTGTGATCCATGTGAGTGAGACTGAAGAGTAATGGCTGAGTGAGGCCGAGAGCTTGTTATTGAGACAGTTATGAGAATGGACTGCACACTACAGTGATATTTAAAGCATGCCTTCGTTGGCTTGATATGGCGCTTGGGCCACTAGGGCCCCTCCAAAGTCTTTACACCCCCAGTGAGCGCAGATATTGAGGGATGGATCTTCCCTGGGCATGGATCTTGTCCGAAGTGATGAGGGATGGATCTTCCCTGGGCATGGATCTTGTTCGAAGCTTGTTTATGAGAGGGATGGATCTTCCCTGGTTATGGAAATTGTCTGAGTGTTATATTCCGGAATGGATCTTCTCCGTGGGGGCTGGATTGGCCTTTCTCCTCAGTACATAGTGACTACAGTCACCGGTGTTTATGCATATTCCGGGATGGAACTTCCCTGGGCCTAAGAGCCATATATAGTACTGAGTGGACTTCTGTGGGAGAGTTGTGAGCACTATGTGCATATCCATACTGGTTTCATTCATATATTTTATGATGACATGTAGAGTATACTGGCATACTTGGTATAATTTCTCATCCTGATAAAATGTTAGCATGTCTAAATTCTGCATAATATTTATTGTAACGTAATTGAGGTTTTGTCTGTCACTACTTCTCAGCTCATAGTTTGGTTTGTTACTTCTGAGTTGGTGTACTCACGTTACCCCTTGCACGTTGTGTACAGATCCAGGTACATCGGGACCCGGTAGCGGATTTTAAGCAGTGGTCAGTGTTTCTAGTGGAGTTGTCGAGGTAGCAGCTGGCGATCGCGACCTCGCCTTCTCTTTCTTTATTCCACCTATTTCATTTATTTTTGAGAAAATGTTGTCATTTTCCCCTTTTCTTTACTTTATGTTATAGTAGCTCATGACTGAGTGACACCAGATCCGGGGATTGGAGGTTTAAATTTAGTTTTCAAATGTTGTTTTAAATTTAAGATTTCTTGATATTATTAATAAATTCGTTTAAAAATCACATTTTTTTTACAATGGAATTTTGCTTAGTTTAAAAGGGAGGCTTGTCTGGTTCCACGACATGTACCATCACGACTCTGAAATTGGGTCGTGACAACTTTAACTCAAGGAATTCTGGACAGTGCACTGTTGAACTTATAAGGAACAGCTGAGGGACCTGATCCCTTAACAGTCTCACAAACGAAAGTACAGGTCAACTATACAGCTGTAAAAGTTGTGACTGCCTGCAATTGTACACGCTACAGTGCAGTAACAGTGCAGCAGTCACTTTCTATTTGTTGTGAAGTGTACTTTCAAGATACGGGACATCCTCCCTGGAATGTCCTAAGGCTTTTAATATCTTATTTGGGGACAAACAAGATAATCACTTGAGCATTAACTAAAAACATTCTCTCAAGCATTGAAGAGGGCTCTAGTATTAAAGACTCAAGTGTATCAAGAGCAGGAAGACAACTCCACTAAGATGTACCAGTTTCACATTATATCGTTAGTGTCTTTAGTTGAGTTGTAATCTTGCATTTTATTTTTCATTGTATCCTACTTGCTTTTGTAGACGCACTGTGTTAGGAATCTCTCAACCTTAAACCATATGTGTTTGTGTTATGACTAGTGTTAGTCATAAGTTAAAGTCTTTGTAACTAGAGAGTAACAAAGTGGCTTGTAATAGTGATTACAAGTTAGTGTGTTGAAGTCTTAGTAAGAAGTTCATTACAAAGTGGCTTGAATAGTTTAGATTACAAGTTAGTGAAGTTGAATCCTACAAGTGTAGGTCGTGGTTTTTGACCTCTTGAGTGGGATTTTTTCACGTAAAAATCCCATGTCTCTTTTACTTGCTTTCTTAGTGTACTCTTCTGTAGGAACTAGTAGAGGACCAAGTATCTCAACAATTTTGTGGACTCATAGAAACTATCAGATACTATATCCCACCAGAATAAGTGTCAAGGCAACTTATGTATTAGAATCCCTACTGGGACAATAGAGGTTTATTGATGTGGTTTGAAGTCTGGTGTTCATTCACACCTTTTTTTTTGAGGTCACGAGCCCATGACCACATAATGTAGAAAACTTGTGCAGCATCGATAGATATGAGTATTTCCGAGTGATGGCTGCTAAATAGTTTTAGTGTTGAACATAATTTGGACAAACATCTAAATCTGCAGTACAAAATTCATGGAACCAAAGCTTATAGCAAGCATCTAACGATAAAGTTGATAAAGTCGGAAGCGCGTAAATTAATTTAATTTTTATGCATCGACAATATGAAACATCTTTATACCAATAGATTATAGTAAACTATAATAACGATAACAATCTATAATATGTCTAATTTGATGATTTAAAAAATAAAGTAAAAGAACGTGTTGCAAGAGGTGGTAAAAATATATCGATAGTGTAAAAATTGTTTAAACTCCCATTGCATATAGGTTAGAATAAAATTAAAATTTAATTTTGTTGAGGTTAAATGACTTGCTCTACAGAGTCCATTCCCTAGTGCAAAGAATTTTTGACACGATTCAAATTCCAAAGTGAGCACTAAGAAAGTCGACTAAGAATTCCTAATTAATTAGCAATTATAACATCACCTATACGTAATTTTTTGGAATTTGGACTCACCCAAGATTTGTCCCGAGGAGTTAATACATTGATAGGTGAGGCAAGTCGCTTCAATTTGTGTTTAATGTCTTGGGATTGTATTACTATAACACTTGTCTTGTACGACTAATAGACTACGGAGTTAATTTTGGTCATTAAACTTTTATATTTGTTATTCAAAAATTATTTTGTTACGTAAAAATTATTTAACTTTTTGTTGATTATTCAAGAATCATTTTTTTTATTTTTGTTACATAAAAATTATTCTACTTTGCTCTAGTTATCACAAAAGTCACATTTGCCGGAGTTTATAATATTTTTATTTGAAAAGTCTGTTATGCCCATGATATTATATAAATCTATATATTTATGTAATTCCTTCTATATTATATATTATATAATATATTTTTACCTAAGTATTTTTTTATAATTAAAATAACTTAATATTATTTTATTTATTATTTTATAATATATTCGTATTTAGTTTTTCCTTAACGTTAATTTTCAAGATATATTGGTAGCGTTAGTAAATTTGTCAATAACTTTATTATGAACAAATCTCACGTCAACGTTCTTAACCACTTGTAACGACTCAACCGGTCGTTTTACCTTCTGCAACCTTGTTCCCCTAAATAAGACTCCACATATGTGCTTTTACTATTTTATAACTTGCGAGGATGGTTAGTTCAGGATTTGGAAGGGTTCGGGTTGCAATCGGAACACTTGGTTCTTTAGTTTGACTTTAAAAGACCAAGTTTGACTTCGGTCAACATTTTTAGGTCACGACCTTCGGATCGGGGCTTGACGGTTCCAATAGGTTCTTATGATGACTTTGGACTTGGGCGTATGTTCGGGTCGGGTTGGGGTTTTGGATAACCCGATGGCGTTTTGGCGCTTAACAGTGAAGGTTGACTAATTGAAGGTTTTAAAGTTATTCAAATTTGGTTTGGAGTATGTTTTGGAATAATCAAGGTCTGTTTGGAGTTTCGAGCTTGAGAATAGTTTTGTATGATAAAAATTAAAACTAAAATCAGTTAAGGAAAAACTAAATGTATGTATATATTATAAAAATAATAAATAAAATAATATTAAATTATTTTAGTTATAAATAAAAATAACTAGGTAAAAATATATTATATAGTATATAATATAGAAGGAATTACATAAATATGAAAATTTATATAATATTAAGGGCATAATATACTTTTCACGTAAAAATATTATAAAATTTCGCAAATGTGACTTTTGTGATAACTAAAGCAAAGTAAAATGATTTTTGTGTAATCTAAGAAAGAATAGTGACTTTTGAGTAACGAACACAAAGTTTAAAAAAAGTGACTTTTGTATAAAAATATAAAAGTTCAATGACCATGGATAAAATTAACTTTATACTACGTAAGTTAAAATAAATTTATAGTTTGTAATTAAACAAACATTGTCATATAAAATAAGATAGAAAAGTAAGATATAAGTAAGCAAATAGTACGTCTGAAATATTGGGTGAAATTCAAGAATAGCCAGATTTACAAGTGGTCATTGAAAAATAGTCACAGTTTTAAAAGTAATTGTAATTTAGCCACTTTTTATGTAAAGATAAATCAGAACGACAACAATGTTCAAAATTCGAAAAATATTCTAGCATAAATTACTGGAGTTCGAATTTTTTACATGTGAACTTCCAGCATAATATATTGGTCCAGCATAATATGCTGGAAGTTCATACACAGGTGCTCCAATCTCCAAGTATATTATGTTGAAACTTTCTGTGTGCTGGAGTTCCAGCATAATATACTGGAAGTTCAAAGGAGCATCAATCTCTAGTATATTATGCTAAAAAATTTCGTGTTACAGCAAAATAATAACTTTTTTTCAAATGACTTTGCAAACGTAAGTTATTTTTCAATTATCAGTCCAAAAACTGACTAGCTCGTGCTATTTTTACTACAATATCACGTCAACCATAGAAGACAAGAGGACAATTTTTAAAAAGCACTATAATATTGGAGCCTCGATGAGAAAAATTACCTAGTATCAATATTGATGGGAGATAATAAATATCGATGAAAATAAGTAAGATATGCACACGATAGTTGGGACTTGGGACATCATGTACCTTACTTTAAAAATGAAAAAAAAAAGGCATTATAAGACTGGACTGTTATTTTTAGGGGCGGAGCTAGAATATTAGGTATAGGTTCGATTGGTCGAATTCAATAATTTTTGCTTAGACTTTATATCTGTATTAAAAAGTTTATTAAATATATATAAATTAATTACAAATTGAATGAAACTAAAACGAGCTATGAATTTCGTAATAAATTCAAAACATATAATCTTTAAATCTTTTATTTCGTGTCTGATTGATGTGGGTGATAAGGTGCTATGATTGAGTTTCAAAGAGAAAGCAAAGCATGGTGTGGCATATGACCACCACAAAGCAAAGCACAGAAAGGAAAGCAGACATTTGTCATTCAAAGAGAGATCCACTGAGATGAAAAGGAATTTAGGGTGGGTGAGTTAGTGGCTATTATTTGTGGTATTCATTGGTTCTTAGGGCTTTCCCAAACTCAATGTCCAAACCCTATCCAATCAAAAGGAAACATATGTGAAGAACTTCTAGTAACCCTTTCTTGTTATTCAATCAAGTTAACAAGAATCTTTCTCTTTTCATATTGGACCATGGACGCACCTTTGTTAAGGCTATTTCTAGTCTACCATAGTTGTGTACCATATTGGTGAATGGCAAGGGTAATTCATGCCTAGTTACACATATAACAGTCATTCACTAAAAAAATTAAGTTTTCTTGAAAATCGATTTTGTAAATTATATTTAACTTTCTATAATAATTGTTTACCTATAGCCGTAACACTCATATTTGTAGCAGAACGTTCTTTAAAAAATTACTCATCTATAACAGCCATATAAAATCTTTAAGGTTACTAATAATAATTCTAAAAAAAATTCCGTTGAACAAAAATTCTATTTTGCATAAGACATAAGATTTCAAGATTTGCATATGATATCTTTTTCATTGGAGAAATGCCAAAAGTATTTTGATGGAAGATTTAACTGTTAAGTTGTTAGGTTGTCTTCAAGAAAAAGCTACCGCATACCTTTTTGCTGAAAATTTGAACAGAAATCTTTACCAATTCAAGTGTGATATCACTAGTAAGATAACAGAATCTACGAAACAAGGTACAATTACAAAGTTCATTCATTTCTGTAAGTAGCTTTAAAGTGTGTAGTTTGGAGATTAAATCTTTATACGTTTAGTTATGAACTTATTAATAATGTATTGGCTTTCTTCAATACTAGTTATGAACATATTTTTGAGATTTTAAATTTGAATAATTTTCTTATCTTTTATATGTAACATTGAAAAAGAAAAAAAAGTTGATTTTGAAAAATCGGCAAAAAAATATTTAAATCTCAAATGTTGTTATAAATATATAACAGTTGTTCACTATATAAAAGACAAAAACTATCGGAACAAATAAGGAGAGGGTTTATTATAGTCGAGACATAATGGATTGATTGTTGCAAACAATGTATAGCACTATTTATTAATAAAACTTTATCTTCATTTTCATTTTTCTAGTTGCTTCTCTAAACTGACCCAATAAGCTAATAGTACTACTATATATGCATGGTTCTAGAGAAAGTGGTAGTATTTACGTTCTCTGACACTACAATGGAAGCGAGTTGAATCAAGAACAGACCTTAAACGTCTTTATTATAGATATATACTTTATTCTGTCTCCATTTACGAAAAGTCATGCTAACACTGTTAACTCTCTGTATTTGTAAAACAATTCTGGAAATAATAAAATAAATAAA
>ML343379.1:0-43486 GCA_005239505.1 Nicotiana paniculata
CTAAGTAGAATCCTCATTCAACGTGGTGTGTTCCTCCGTCCAAAGTTCCCAAACGAATTCCCAAACGAATTACCCCTTCAATGTGATGTTTTTGGGTCTATTTATATGTGTAGGATGAACCCTAAACATGTCAAAGACTTCTATTCAAACTTGGAAACACTTAAAACCCGTCAAAACTCAATTTCTGGCCGACTGGGGGACCCTGGCGTTTTGGCTCTAAGGCCTGGGTAACGCCAGGCCCCCCTTGGCGTTAGGGCTCTAAGGCCTGGGTAACGCCAGGCCCCCCNATATAATGCTTAAAATCATGAATTCTAGCCACACATCAGCGATTCTCCAGATGTATTTCCTGCAGACTTTCCAGGAATGCCACCTGACAGGGATATTGATTTTGGTATTGACTTGGTGCCCGAAAATTCTCCTATTTCTATTCCACCTTACCGCATGGCACCAGCAGAGTTGAAAGAATTGAAGGAGCGGCTTCAGGAACTCTTAGATAATGGGTTCATTCGTCCTAGTGTGTCGCCTTGGGGTGTGCCGGTTTGTGAAAAAGAAGGATGCTTCGATGCGCATGTGTATTGATTACAGGCAGCTGAATAAGGTTACAATAAAGAATCGGTATCCTTTGCCTCGTATTGATGACTTATTTGATCAGCTCCAGAGAGCTAAGGTATTCTCTAAGATCGACTTGAGGTCGGGGTATCATCAGTTGAAAATTTGGGATTCTGATATTCCGAAGACAGCATTCAGGACCAGATACGGTCATTATGAATTTTTGGTTATGTCCTTTGGGATGACCGATGCCCCAGCAGCTTTCATGCAATTGATGAACAGCGTATTTCAGCCCTACCTTGATACTTTCGTTATTGTGTTCATGATGATATTCTGGTGTATTCTCGTAGCCAGGAGGAGCATGCTCAGAACTTAAGAATTGTTTGCAGAGATTGAGAGAGGAGAAGCTTTATGCAAAATTCTCCAATTGTGAGTTTTGGCTTGGTTCAGTGACTTTCTTGGGGCATATGGTGTCTAGTGAGGGTACTGTTGATCCGAAGAAGATTGAGGCGGTGCAGAGTTGGCCCAGACCGTCTTCAGCTATAGAGATTCGGAGTTTCCTGGGTTTGGCAGGATATTATCGTCGCTTTGTGGAAGGATTCTCTTCTATTGCTTCACCTCTTACCAGATTGACACAGAAGGGTGTTCTATTCAAATAGTCCGATGAATATGAGGAGAGCTTTCAGAAGCTCAAGTCAGCATTGACTACAGCTCCGGTTTTGGTTCTGCCTACTGGTTCATGTTCTTACACGGTTTATTGCGATGCTTCTAGAGTTGGCTTGGGAGCGGTGTTGATGCAGGACGGTAGGGTGATTGCCTATGCGTCTAGACAGTTGAAGGTGCACGAGAAGATTTATCCAGTGCATGATCTTAAGTTAGCTGCCATCGTTCATGCCTTAAGGATTTGGCGGCATTATTTGTATGGAGTGCAGTGTGAGATTTACATCGATCATCGTAGCTTGCAGTATCTTCTGAGGCAGAAGGACTTGAATTTACGTTAGAGGAGATGGTTGGATCTTCTCAAGGACTATGACTTGAGTATTTTGGATCATCCGGGGAAGGTCAATGTAGTGGCCGACGCTTTGAGTCACAGGGCTGAGAGTTTGGGAAGTCTAGCTTACCTTTCAGCAGCAGAGCGGCCCTTAGCCCTTGATGTTCAGGCTCTAGAGGGTCAGTTGGTGGGATTGGATTTGTTAGACCCTCCACGGATGGTAGCTAGCATGGCTTCCTGGTTTTCCTTATTTGATCAAATTAAGGCACAACAGTATGATCACCGGCATTTGTTAGTTCTCCAAGACAGGGTCCGTAGAGGTGATGCTAGAGATGTCACTATTGGTGATGATGGGGTGATGAGTATGCAGGGCCGTATTTTCGTGCCAATGTGGATGGCATTCGAGAGTTGACATTAGCAGAGGCTCACAGCTCGCGGTATTCTGTTCATCCGGGTGTCGCGAAGATGCATGTACTGGTGGAGGCGGATGAAGAGAGATATTGTGGAGTATGTAGCACGGTGTCTCAACTGTCAACAGGTCAAGTATGAGCACCAGAGACCAGGTTGTTTGCTTCAGAGGTTAGATATTCCGGAGTGGAAGTGGGAGCGGATTACTATGGACTTTGTAGTTGGGCTTCCACGGACTTCGAAAGTTTTTGATGCTATTTGGGTCATTGTGGATAGATTGACCAAGTCCGTGCACTTCATTCCTGTCAGCACTTCTTATACTTCAGAGAAATTGGCTGGTATTTACATTAAGGAGATTGTCCGATTGCATGGAGTGCCAGTTTCTATTATTTCTGACAGAGGTACTCAGTTCATATCCCAGTTTTGGAGGGTTGTACAGAAAGGTATGGGTACAGATGTAGAGTTGAGCACTGCATTTCATCCTCAGACCGACGGGCAGTCGGAACAGACTATTCAAATTCTGGAGGATATATTACGGGCTTGTGTGATTGATTTTGGTGGTTCGTGGGATCAGTTCCTTCTATTAGCGGAGTTTGCATACAATAACAGCTACCAGTTCAGTATTTAGATGGCCCCGTTTGAGGCTTTATATGGTAGGAGGTGTAGATCTCCTGTTGGTTGGTTCGAGCCTGGTAAGAATAAGTTACTGGGTACAGACTTGATTCAGGATGTGTTAGAGAAGGTGAAGTTGATTCAGGAGCGGCTTCGCACGACGCAGTCTCGGCAGAAGAGTTATGCGGATCGGAAGGTTCGGAATGTGTCATTTATGGAAGGTGATAAAGTACTGCTGAAGGTGTCACCCATGAAGGGTGTTATGAGGTTCGGAAAGAGAGGAAAGCTGAGTCCACGATTTATTGGTCCTTTTGAGGTACTTCAGAAGGTGGGAGAGGTGGCTTATAGACTTGCATTACCACCCAGCCTATCGAGTGTTCATCCGGTGTTCCATGTGTCGATGCTCAGGAAATATATTGGTTATCTGTCTCATGTGTTAGACTTCAGCACAGTTCACCTCGAGGGTGATATGTCATATGAGGTAGAGCCAGTAGCAATTCTGGATCGTCATGTCAGAAAGTTGAGGTCCACGAATATAGCTTCAGTGAAAGTACAGTAGAGTGGTCCGCCAGTGGAGGAGGCTACTTGGGAGACCAAGCGGGAGATGCAGAGCAAGTATCCTCACTTGTTTGAGACTCCAGGTACGTTTCTAGACCCGTTCGAGGACGAACGTTTATTTAAGAGGGGGAGAATGTAACGACATGGTCCATCGTTACGTAGAACCTGCATTATAATTAATGCATTTGACTTGTCATAGATTGGTTATTCTGTTATTGATGTTAGAGCTGATAGGCTTGAAATCGGAATGGTTAAAACGAGAATTCAGTCACTTAGTCTTTAAAAATAACCTTAGAATGGGAAAAGTCAACTAAGAGTTGACTTATTGGTAAACAACCTCGAAATGAGGATTTTATAACTCGAATAGCTTCATTAGTTGATTTGGGACTTAGGAGTGTGTCCGGAATATTTTTGTGATGCCCAGTGTAGAATTAGGCTTGAATTGACGAAAGTTAGTTTTTGGCGATTTCTGGTTAGCGGTGGAAAATAGACTATCGGGGTCGGAATGGAATTCCGGAAGTTGCAACAGGTTTGTAATGTCATTTTGGATATGTATGCAAAATTTCAGGTCAATCAGATGCATTTTTGATAGTTTCGGCATCGTTGGTGGAATTTAGAAATTTCAAAGTTCATAGGCTTGAATTCGATGTGATTTAGTGTTTTTGCGTTGTTTTTGGTGATTCGAAGGCTCGACTAAGTTTTTGTGATGTTATGGGATGTGTTGGTATGTTTTGGTTGAGGTCTCGAGGGTCTCGGGTGAGTTTCGGGGTGGTTTCGAGCCATTTCTAGTTGCTGGTTTTTGGCTTCAGGAGTGTTCAGTGCGATAGCACTGATTTGGATGTGTTAGCATAGAGGAAATTTGGAAAAATCTAGTTGTTTTGTATGATCGCGCAAGGCTTCCCGCGATCGCATAGAGTAAATTTTCTGCTGCACTCTCCCGACTTTGGAAGCTTATAACTCACAATCTATAAGGAATTTGAAGATGATCCAAAATTAAAAGTTGTAGCTCTTGATGTCTAGTGTTCAGAAAGTTAAGCCAATTGTAATTTGGAGTTTTGTAAAAAAATTTAATACCATTATACTAGATATTATCATGAAGAGTTGGAGAAGGCTATTGGAAAAATTGTTCTATGCGATCACATTGAGGAGGCCGTGATCGCATAGGGTTAAATAAGGGATGGTAAATTATGTTCACCGCGAATGCACAGATGGAGCCGCGATCGCACAGTGTGTATACCTGGACAGTTATAAAATAAACCCTCCGCGACTTAAGCCTTCTTTTCACCATTTTTGCACGGACGGAGAGCTTTAGGGGCGATTTTTGAAGAGGGAAATCTGTGTTCTTCATAAAGGTAAGTGTTTTGATCATTAAAACTCGTTTATGGGTGATTATAGAACACAATACCAGTGTAAAATCCATGAAAATCAGTAGAAAAATTGGGTTTTAGGGCTTGAGATTATGAGACCTTTAGGGGTCGAGTTGAGGGGTCAAACGAACTCCGATTTTGGTGTTCTTTATATGTACGGAATTGTGAGAGGATGAAGAACACTTTGGTATACAAATTTCTAAGTTTCGGGACGCGGGCCCGGGGGTTGGGTTTTGACCAGATTCGGATTTTTTACTTAAAATCGATATTTTTCAATTGGAATTTATTCCTTAAGCATAAATTGATGATAAAAATCTGAACATGATAGATTTGGATCCTTCGGAAGTTGATTCGAGAGGTAAGCGTGTTGCAGAATAGTTCCGCGCTAGTTTCGAGGTAAGTAATGTCTTTAAATCCTGTCCTGAGGGTATGAAACCCCGGACTATGCACCCTTCACGGGTTTTGAAATGCAAAGGTTGAAACTTTGGAGATATAT
This sequence comes from Nicotiana paniculata, assembly GCA_005239505.1. Taxonomy (NCBI): domain Eukaryota; kingdom Viridiplantae; phylum Streptophyta; class Magnoliopsida; order Solanales; family Solanaceae; genus Nicotiana; species Nicotiana paniculata. The sequence goes on from ML343379.1 coordinate 4,982, forward strand.
TCCCTATTTAGACAACTATTGAGTTGCGAAACCGATTTCTAAGCTTATGCTTAATTAGTATTATTATATTATGTTATGATTTGGGTTGTAAGCCGTGTTTGGGGCCTAGTGCCGATCTGTTTTCTCCTTGGGGTTGTGTTTAATATATTTTCCTCAGTGATATGCTATGATTTACACTCAGTCCTTTCCTGATAAATTTTTTCGACACTCAGAGTATTTTGATACTATTTATTGAAAAATGAAATATTGTTTTTGGTCGAGAACCCGGGATGTTTTATGGCCTAAGGGCAAATTAAGAGTGTCTGACTGAGTGAGGCTTTCAGGCCTATATTATGAGGAGGATTTCAGGCCTTATGAGAGAGGTGAGGAGGCTTTCAGGCCTTATGAGAGTGGTGAAGAGGCTTTCAGGACTGATGTTATTATAGCGCTTGGGCTGTAGAAGCCCCTCTGGAGTCTGTACACACCCCCAGCGAGTGCCGGTACCGATTGAGTGATGATGATTTCCCGCGAGGCTGATACTGAGTGATGATTGATACTGAGTGATTGAGAGAATGACTGAGGGAAACTATTAGGAGAAATGATTTTGGCCCGAGGGGCAGATTTGTGATGTTTTTACCAAGCTTTTGAACTATGATTTACTTCGTTTTCCAACTGGTTTTTACTGAGAATTTTACTGAAATATACTGATATTACACTTGTTTTAAAGGATTTCTGGAGACTGAATTCGAACTTATTATTTGATGAATACTACATGGTGACTTGATGTTTTACTGGTTTTGTGAAAGTGTGTGTCTGTGCTACGTGTTTTATATTTCTCAGACTGTAATTTATTTTTATTACTACTGAGTTGGCGTACTCATAAAGACTACTTGTGCCTCTGTGCACAGATCCAGGTACTAGCACGCAACAGTAGCTGGCGCAGTTCGATAGCAGATTTCACGGGATTTCGAGGTAGCTGTCCAGCGTCCACAGCTTCTCCACTTCCCTTCCTTATTTAATTTTAGCACTTGATTCAGAGACATATATTATAGTTTTAGCAGAGTTAGATTTATTTATCTTAGATGCTCATGACTATTGACTACAGTTCTTGGGAGGTTTTGTTTAGACTATTATAGGGACGCTAATACTTAATTATATTATTTGATGCTATGGTTGCATGCTTATTATTAACTTGTGAATTTCTATAATTGAACCAAAGCGTAGTAATGTGATGGTTGGCTAGCCTAGTTCCACGATAGTCGCTATCACGGCCTGTTAGGATTTGGGGTCGTGACATGGCGCCTATTGTAGAACTAGGTAAGCCTCAATTCAACATTTTCCCAATGCAGTAAAACCTTTTGAAATAACAACAGAAAGATTTAATATTTAAAGAAAAGTCTTTTGAAAACAAAATTTTTCCAAAACACGATACAACCGTCCCAAAAATTGGGGCGTCACTGAGTACATGAGCTTCTAAAATCGTAACACAGTCCACAACAGTGTCCAGAGCAATAAACTAAAAATTTAGATAAACTAAGGAAGGGAAATCAAGGCACGCGAGCGTCATGCAGCTACATCGATAGTCTCCAAACTCCGATGCCTAAATCAGTAGTCGCCGCTAGGTGTAAAATCAATGGGGAAACACCAATGTTGAAGATAAATAGGCACAAGTAACTTGCCTCAGTGATAAATTCGAGATCCCTTCGAAAATCTCCTCAATAATTCCCAAAGTCCGAGCTCCAAAATGTGAAAATGGAAAAAAATCTCGAAGTCCTCTATTTATAGGTTCTGCCTAGCAAAACCGCACCTGCGGTGCCCAACCCGCTTCTACAGACACGTTTCTGCGACGAATGTAAAACATTCCGAAAATTCTATACGACCCCGATATCAAAACTTTCGTTGCCAGCCAAAGCTACCAAAATTCCAACTTTCATCAATTCAAGCCTAATTCTACTATGAACCCCGAATCATATTATGTACGCGCTCCTAAGTCCAAAATCACCTAATGGAGCTAAAACCTTCAAATTCAAATCCGAGGTCGTTTACACATAAGTCGACATCCGGTCGGCTTTTTCAACTTAAGCTTCCAATTAAGAGACTAAGTGTATCAATTCACTCTGAAACCACTCCGGACCCGAATCAACCAACCTGGTAAGATATAACACAGTTGGAAAGCACAAAAGAAGCAGAAATGGGGGAAACAGGGCTATAACACTCAAAACGACCAATCGTGTCATTACAAGGTTTTATAAATCAATTAAAATATAACATTATATAAATTCATTCCTTCTTTAAACATGCAAAATAACATGACTTCTTAAAAATTATATTTCGTGGTATTTTATTTCAAAACAAACTTAATTGGTAATGAGTTTGGGTTTGGTGTAAATAAATGATTATAAGGAACCAACAACTCTCTCTTCTTAAACAACCTATATCCTCCACACTTAATTAGCATTTGATAAATTATCCAATCCCGAGCAATCTTAGTTATTGGTGGGAGGCCCGATTCGTTAGCTGGTATTTGTTTATTCATTCAGATAGTGATTGATATTTTTTTAGCTATGAATTACACACCTCATGTGGATTTAGATTTTAACATGAGAACACGTTATGAGAGATATTGAAGGGGGCTGATTTCGTCAGTTTGGTTTCGATTTTTATCTAATTTAACTTTATCCTTTTTTTCAATTAAGTTCTCACATTTTAAAATATTTCTTCTAAACTCATTCTTATTAGAGTTTAGATTCTTCATAATATACGCCCCCTCCTTTTTTCCTTTCCCCGTTTCAGCCTATTCTTGATTAAAAGTTTATATTTTTTCTCTATTCTATTCATAGGGTCGATAACTCAAAAGCTACCAATTTCTTTGTGCATTTCTTTTATTCAAAAGTTAGTTGTAAACAAAGACATCAATTTTGGTACAACTTAATTATATATGCACACTTAATAAAATAACAATATTTTAATTAGAAATCATACTGAACTAACTTTATTTTATTATCATCGTAGCATAGTGATCTGTTACGGTCAAACGCACACGCAAGTATACGCGTTCGTCAAGTAATAAAGTGACTAAAAGCCGGATGTAGAATCCACGAGGACTTGTGATTAACTATTAGCTAAATTAGAATATCCTAACTATCTAAACAAGAATTAAAACTAGAAGTAGTTGAATCTAAACTAATTAAAATAAAGAAAAACAAATAATGAACTCTAAACAAATGAAGAGCGTATTTTATGTTACCAATGTGATGAAAACGATCTAGGATTATGGGCTATCTAACAATCCTAGTGTATTCTTTGATTGAATTGACTAACTAATTTATCTAGCTTATTGGTTGACAGAGTTAATATTGCTCATAAGAATCTGTTGAGTTCTTACTCGCCTATTAAAGTTAACCTAACGCCTATATGTCTATGGAATTAGAACTAACAAGAACACATTTATAATTTTTGTAAATCAACCAAGCAAGGCAATTATGTATATGTCTATCCTAACCGCGAACTTGTTCCCCGATGCCCAAGTTCAAGAACTTGCTCTACTCAATCCTATGTGCAATCTAGAATTCTCACTTTCGAGTTTAATTCTAGATTCGTGGATAGTATTCAATTGGTGATCAAGCAATCAAATAATTAAGCGCAAGATTGAATAAGTAAACCAATATGATAAATCAAGAAAGCAAAATCAATATCCGAATAACAATAGTCATGAAAGAACCACAACCCTAGAGCGTGAAGTTTAGCTCCACATAGACATGGTAGCCAAACAACAAATCATACAAGAAACATAAAAATTACTACGTTTGGGGGAAGAAAAGATGAAACCCGGCCTCCACGACGGCTCTCTGCTCGTGTTTTCCTCTCAAAAATGTCGTCCCCTCTCAAAATAGGTTTAAGTTGGCTTTTACATGAGTTGGGAGCGTCTTAGGGTCGAAATAACCGAGTCCCAATCGAAATAGGACATGTTCCCGTTTTGAGCGTCCAGGGTAGCGTGGGGCGCTGGCCCTGGCCCTCAACTTTTGAACATTGTGTTTTGAGCGCCACATATAGAGCCCCACGCTGCATGTGGCCCTCAAATTCGTACTTTTGCCTTTTCGTCTGATTTTTGCTCCAATTCGCGCACTTTCGTCCCAAATTACATCCAAATGATTCCTACACATAGAGATATCACAAATTAGCACAAATTATTATATTATACATCTCAAATCTACGAGACATGAGAAAAATGTGAGGCAATATACATCAAAATATGCATACATTAAGACAAACATCATGATCCAATTACATATCATGTAAAATAACATCATTCATAATACGTTCTAAATACTAGCCATAACTTTAATTTTATATTATAATTCCAAATAAAATTTTCAAGAATATGCATACATTTAGTTTATTATTTTCTTAAGTGTCGTTGGTTGAAGTGACAATGCAATTTTAGTTTGATTTGCTTTTTCACATTTTCATTAATAATTATAATCCATAAATATTGGATAATTCAATAAGACATGATTCCTTCCTTCAGTGAATTAACTAAATAGGATCAACAATTAACATTTACTATTTTTATAAATTTTACGATTTATTTTCTTGATTCTATTTTATAACTCAAATATATTTTTTTAATATTATTTACGTGAGTTTTAAAATTTTAGGCATATTGGTATAAGGTACACGTGCCTTGTGCGTACGGTAAAATTAGTATTATAGAAAGTCGCTAGGAAGAAACAAAAGGATATGGTAGTTGGGGTAGGGGTGAGCATTGGCCGGCCGGCTAGTATGAAAGTACGGTTCGGTTTATTGATTTTTGGTTTTGTAATATTAATAACCAAACCAAACCATAGTATTTACGGTTCAGTGCCGTTTTTTCAAAGTTCAATTCGGTTATTTCTGATTTAGTTTTTCGGTTATTAACGGTGTAAGTTAAACATAGCCAAATTAATTTGTAAGAAGTGATATATGCTATTGATTTAGTTTGTTGCTCAGGCGCTGCCAATTTGAAAGTTATCGCTTTGCCAAATGCAGACTGTTGTAGTTAAAGAGTTTGAACACTTGAAGGAGATAGTAATGAAACATGAAGAGAATGAATATGAAAATGGATTTGCAAAACAATAAAAAGAAAGGGATTAGCACCAATTGTAGTGAGCATTGAATCTTCCATTTTTCACATGAAATCCCTCACACTTTTGAGCAACATACGATAGAGATTTTGCCACATTATACCGTAACACTGAAGCAGTCAGCAACTACTATTTATGGGAGCAATGCAGAAGTTTTTAAAAAGTAGGCAACCTGAGGAAGAAGGAGGTGTGGAGGACTGGAGGCGACGAGCAGCGGAAGAGGAAGAAGGCATCACAGTAGCGACATGAGGGAGAAGGAAAGTCAAGTCTCAACTCTCAAGAACCCTAATTAGAATTTAGAACTAAGACAAATAGACAATTTCAATTTTCTAATTTCTACTTTGATACATGCCAAATAGACAAATAGAATTTAAAAAATTGTAGTGTGTGGGTAAGTTGTGTGATACTTCTTTTTCTCTTTTTTACATCCTATAGCAAAAGTTAACACCATATTTATTTTAAATAAATAACATTTAAAAAATATTATTATATAGATACCTTTTAATATTTATAGCAAAATATCTAATTTCAGTTCCTCATACTTCTAAGCCAATAAATACGCTATTCAGTTACACTATTTTCTCTCTCTCTACTTTGATACATGCGATTCTCTTCCTCCATTCCTTGATAACACGAGGTTTATGAAAATTTTCCTTTATTAAAGGGTAGGGTTTTTAAGAAGAGAAAATATCTTCTTCTTCCTCACAAAATGCATTAGCTGCCACCGCCAACGACGTGTTTTGCACAGAGAATATTTTGATTTATTGAAGAAAAAAAAGAACCCTAGTTTATTTTCTTCTCTTTATCTGTCTCGCCGCCTGTCATAGCTATGGAGCATCAAGCTACTATCAGCCGCCGCCAGTCCACCAGCTGCTCACCGCCGGCAGCCATCAGTCGCCGGAAAATCCAAGAGCCAGCGACCTCCCCCCCCCCCCCCTTGAACCTCTAAGCTTGAGATTAGGACGACGACGAAGAGCAAACCTCACTAATTTTATGTCGAAATTCGCCTGAAACGTGTGATTCGTAAAATCAACAATTGGCAAACACTTTTTTTTATCTAGAGTAATACGGAATCAAATGTGTATGTAGTTGTATTCAGATGTATTTGGATTGTAAATCCAAGTCAGAAACTGAATAATACAGTATGTATTCAACCTGTTGTATTTACATCTATTAAATAGGTATATTCATATGGCATCAAATGTGTATGTAGCTGTATTCAGATGTACTTGGTTTGATGTATGTAGCTGTATTAATATATCCAAATGTATTTGATTTGATGTAAATTCATATGGAATCAAATGTGTATGTAGTTGTATTCAAATGTATTTGGATTGTAAATCCAAGCCAGAAACTGAGGAATAATGGGGCTATAAATATGTATTCAGCAGATTGTATAAGTATGTATTCAACATGTTGTATTTATATCTATTAAATAGGTATATTCATATGGCATTAAATGTGTATGTAGTTGTATTCAGATGTATTTGGTTTGATGTATGTAGCTGTATTCAGATGTATTGGGTATGATATATGTAGCTATATTCAGATATATTTGGTTTGATTTGTGTATTTTATTGTAACATTGTCTCGCTATATACAATGAATGTATTGATATATTTTTTAATTAATAGATGTATTATATAATTGATATAATATAATTTCTACGTTATCAAATAATGGGCAATTTTAGTTTCTGAAGTTCTTCAAAGTTAAACTAACAAGAGAGATCACTGGCATGTATTTAAATGGAAGAATCTTTTTTATAATTGTATGTTGAGTTATATTAGAAGTATATTATGTTAATTGATTCACTTTCCGTTTAAAAACAGTGACTTCCCTGATTCACGCCTACATTCATGCCTATTTTTGGTACTGTATTCATGCTTAAATCCATCTAATACATCTTATAACAACAGAAAACGTATCTATAATCCGTAATATAGCAAATGGTATCTCTAGATAGCTAATTACCACAAAAAGATAGTGCTTTATGAAAATTTTCCTACAAAAAATAGTGAACCCTAATTTTACACTTTTGGGCCCATAAATTTGGGTCTATTTTTTTTGGAGAGAAAAAGAAGGCACATAATAAATTTTTTCAATATGCTTTGCTCCCGTTTTTATTTATAAATTTAATAATTTTTGGCAGATTTTAAAAAATCTTTAAATTTCAAAACAACTCTAGAGTAGTTTTTGAAGTTTTTCAGTAATAAACTTTAAAATTTTTCAAGTGAAATATAATTTCAAACTCATTTATTCACGTTTCAATTAAATTTATGTCCAAATGGTAGCTTAATAAAATTGGTACTTTTTCTTACAGTAGTTTATTACGTGACTATAATAAATTAAATTTTAGTGAAATTAACCTTTGTTTCATGGTGAAAGGGAGAGAGAGTTTATGCATTTTTATGGCTGTTGGTTTTTGAGTTCCTTTCGTAGTTTAATTTCTAAATTTATTGCGCACCCTGCTTTAGGGTTTTCAGAATGAGCACTAGTGCATTGGTTGCAGAGAAGGTGTGGGAAGGTATCCAATCAACTCATTCAGGTCTTTTCTTGAACCAACTACATCACAATTTAATTATTGTTGGGCTTTTATCAAAAAGTTTAGCACTGTACTTGACTAGTAATGCTAATCTGTTTTGGGGTTTCATGTTCTTGATTGGTGATGGGGTTGCTACAGTGAACGATGACCAACTTTCAATGTCAGTATTAAATGTTGTCTTTGTTTCTTGTTCCATTGAATTCCAATTTCATTCATAGAATTTCTGGTACTATACATTTTGTAGATTGCATTTCTTATTTGGGAAAAATTTGGAGCGAGCAACGAGGATAGTTGATCAAAGAGGCGTAAAAAGGATCTTGGGCAAACCCAGTGGTCGTTCCATCTTTCAGGTCCGACCCTTCTTTAGCTTTGGTATCAGAAAAGGTTTAAATGTATCCCTCATTGTACTTTGAGTTTAAATATACCACTGTCGTTATACTATTGGTTTATATATACCCCTTTTTTCGTTAAGTTTGTCCAAAGTGGACATCTAATACTACGTGACACTGACATTTGATGAGGTGGATGGCACATGGCTTGCCACCTCAACGCCCCAAACTCATTTTACCCCTCCCTTCTATTTTTTTTCCACCGCTAAAATTTCCTTCCCTTCCACCACTATTGCCACCATTACTGTTGCCATGAAATATTGTATTTTAAATTTTAGTCTTTTATATATGGATTAAGGGTAGTGAGGCAGCATGTCATGTGGCATCCACCTCATCAAATATCAGTGCCACGTGGGATTGAATGTCAACCTTAGACAAACTTAATAGAATAGGGTATATTTGAACCAATAGTATTACGGCAGGAGTATATTTGGACCCAAAGTGTATAACGAAGGGTATATTTAAACATTTTCTCACAGTTCAGGGATATCCTTTGCCGCTTTTGCTTTTTGAGTTGTTTATGAGTAAAGCATTAGACTTGCCTTTTTTCCTCAGGTTGTAGGAGAGTCAAAGAGGAAGGAGGAATATCTATGCTTTCCAGAACATTATTGTGCTTGTTATTCCTTCTTCTATGACATTGTAAACAGAGGGGAACAGCTTTGTGTGAGATCTACTGACCCTCTTTCTCCAATGTTTTTGTCCTTTCTTTATTTGATTCCTCTTTGTTGTCCAGTGTAAGCATCAATTAGCTGCCAGACTTGCTTCTTCGTTGGGAGCATGTGTTGATTTTACGATCTCTGATGATGAGCTTGCTCTCATGCTCTCCCAGCTTTGAATGTGCAAATTTCCAGGTAATGCTTAAATGTTTGAAATTGGATGCCACTTACTAAATTCGTCTATGGTAGAAACTACTTCAATGCTGCTAAAATCTATCACCTCTAATACGACAACATAACTGCGGGAACATGCATTCACTTCAGGATAATAGTCTAATACTGAGCATGACTACTCCTAATTGATTTTGAAAACTACATGAAAACAAGCATAGTAGAGTGTGTTGGTCTGGTTGTGCAATGTCAAACAGTACATCATCGCCAATTCGCCATGGGCTTGAAATGATTGAACTTGATTTACTTATACTGGTAAATCTAGTGTCAAATTAGCACTATGTCTTGAATATAATGGGAACTTTTAAGTTTGAGATGGCTTTGTTCTGTCCCAACTATTTTACCTTTCAACGTTTTTTTAAAGGTCGATTTGCTAGTAATTTTTATCAACCATCTTAACCAACATGCTCCTAGCTGAAATGACCATTCTAGAAGAAATAGTTTTTCTATGAATGGTCTTGACAGACAACTCTCCTATTCTCTTCCCGAAATAACCATTCTAAAGCAAAGGCCAACTCATGTGGATGTTCAGCAGTATGAAGGTGTTTATTGTTTTTTGAAATTGACTGGTATAAATTTCTCTGAAAACTAAAATTTCTATGTTCAGGTAACCCTAACTTTACAAGCCATTGTTGTCCACATATTTCTTTGATGATAAAACCGCTGCTGAGCGATGTCTGCATTATTCCTCTGGGCTTCTCTTTTGCAATTATACGCACTTATAAGATTGCTACTCATTTCCAGAGTAGAACAAGGTTTCACGGTGTTCAAATGATAATCTTGATGAGTGATCTACTTATGCCTCTTGATTATTTTTCTACCATTTAGCCGTTCAGAGTAAAGTTGAAGTTTGTTTTTTGGTCCTCAGAATGAGGTAACTGTCAAAGACCTTGTGTATTCTAGTTGTTGGACAGGATGTATCGTGTTAGGAAAATGACAGAGAAATTGAGGCTATGACTTTACGTCTTAATTGCGTAAGATGACATACGATTGTTCTTTCTCTGGATAAATTTCTTATAATCAATTAGGGAGGAGATCCTTAAAACTTTAGAAACGGCAAATGAACTAGAAAGGTAGTTGAAGTAGGATTAAGCAAAGTTCGTTGACTGCAGGAAGTTTTGTGTAGAATGGCTATAGAGGTACATGTTGGAAGGTGATGTTGTTTGGTAGAGGTTGATGAGTGCTATTTACGGTAATAAAGGAGGGTGGAGGCCTCCCTCTTCGCGCATGAATGCAAGAGGGGACATATGGAACTGTATCGTAGTAAACTAGAAGTTGGAAATGGACAGAGAATCAAGTTCTAGACAGACTTTTTATTGGTAGGGGAGGAATGCTTGAAGTCTAACTTCCCTATTTTGCCGAGTTACTCTCTTAATATGACTGGAACTATTGCTGATTTTTTCTTAGACTCAGGATGTCAGATTGTACTTGGAAGAAATTTGAATGATTGAGAGGTAGAAACTACTGTCTTTTACTTCAACACTTAGAATCAGTCTAAATTGATCATAACAAGCTGGATTCACCGATGTAGACATCCGTGTTTTAAAAGGCGTTTTTGGGGCGAGCATTGAGGCGAGGCGCACCAAAAACGTCCCAGGGCGATGGTGCGGGGCTAAAGTCTCAAGAGGCGTGCGCCCGGGCGTTTGCGTTTTTTAGTTGTATCCATGTCTTCTCTTATTAATTGTATCCATGTTTCCTATAGTTGAAGCCATTTCTTCTCCAGCTCTATGTTGCAGGTTGAAGCATCATCTTATCCTACAAGAAATCCAACGATCATGCGTTTATATTTCTCAACGATGGGGTTCCGGACTTTGGAACTATTGCTTTACTTTATGAAGACCATTTTCTTTCGGAATTTACAACAAAGTAATCAGACATAATGCCGCCAATCATCTAATTCTCTTGCATTGCACCTGGTGTACTTGTGAAACTATGTGGCCCAAAGGGGTATCGAGGGATTAGTATTTGATCTCAATTGTTTGATTGATGTGCATAGTTAAGAAAACATCTTGTGATATCATTGTTTCAAAAAATTATACATAGTACAGAAACATCTAAAGCTGTCACTATTTCAATTCTTCTTCTACAATTAGCAATTCGTCCGTCTCGGTATCTGTAAGCTTATGCTGTCTAATTGTACCTTTAATTGCACTTTTCGTCCTCTTGAGTCGAGGGTCTTTTGGAAACATCGGTACCCCTCGGGGTAGGGGTAAGGTCGGCGTACACACTACCTTCCCCAGACCACACTAGTGGGGATTTCACTGGGTCAGGTAGGGATAAGGTCTGCGTACACACTATCCACACTAGTTGGATTTTACTGGGTCGTTGTTGTAAGGTATTGACATCTTGATGCTTTCTTGTGAAAGCCTAGAATATAGTTGCTCCTTGCATAGTATAATAGTAATGGAGCTTCCATTTTTCGTATATTATCTCGTGTAAATATTGAATAAGGTGGAGGCATTTAATTGAGTTTTACCATTTCCGATCTCTTTATTTTAAACCTCCAAATCTCTGCATGTGGTACTTTCAACTGAGAATAGTAGGAACAGCTAGGCCAAAAACTGGACTGAACTTACTAGGCCCTGTATTTTTAATGTGAATAATTATCTAAATTAATTGACGACTTCAATTTGAAAACAAACCATAATAGAAAAATGACAGTTAAGCTGGTTACAAGATGAGCCTCTCTAGGTCGAACTGAGATTCAAAATGCATCATATTTTTAGGAGTGAAACCACAACTAATGCTTGTTTTGCGCTATATATATATATATATGTACATAACATGGTGGAGTATAATGCCACAGCAATGTGCTTGAGTTGGTGTTAAGTATACAAGCGCATCCTAGAATTTTAACAAGTATTTCTGACTGCACCTATTGCTTTAAAAATTTTGGTTGGGTGTCAAGACTCTTTCACAACTCTAGTATACAGCCTTTCTACGTAAAAGTTTCATAGGTCGCCTTATTTGGTCGCAACTATTTAACTTGTACCAAACCGCTATGGAAGACTTGTAGCTTTCTTCCTCACAACTTCATTACTAGATTTTTCCATCTTCTCCTTCTTTTGTAAAAGCGCTTGTCACGACCCCAATTTCCCACCTTAGGATGTCATGATGGTCCTAGTCTCTAAGACTATGTAAGCCTAACACATACTAATCTAATAATATAATTAAATTGTTTAATCATTTATCACAAACCATTAAATGACATACATAGCCGCACGAATAGTTATATATTTTCCAAAATTGATAGTACGGAGTCATAAGCACTACTAAAACACACTAGAATTTCTAAACACAAAACTGTTTAAATTTTACAGTTTAACAGTAGCATAATGAAGTAAGATGGTGACTTCAAGGCCTTGCGAGTGTCAAGCAGGTTTACCTTGAAGTCTCCCGCCCCGCAGACGCACATTTGCACAAAAATGTGCAGAAGCGTAGCATGAGTACACCACAACTATCCAGTAAGTATCAAGCCTAACCTCGGTACAGTAGTGACGAGGCCAGGTCAAGACACCTCTTAGGTAAAGAAACCTGTTCAAGATATACATAAGCTAACAATGGAAAGAACATCAATGTAAGACCAACGACGGAAAAATCATTGATTTACAACTTCCATTGTTGATTGAAAGACCTTTTTAAGTACGAAGTCCCCAATTTAAAAGTATCTCAGGTGAGCTTTTCTGTTGTAATATCGCTCTATAATTTGTTTCAGAGCTGCCATGCGTATCAATGCAGCTTCTCTCCTTTGCTCGAGCAAATCCAGGTTTGTTCTCAACTCGTCGTTGTTTGTTTCTTCTGTTGCTGTTGTGAATCTCGTGCTTGATTCGCCGATTTCCACCAGTATTAAAGCTTTTGAACCATAAACAAGCGCGAATGGGGTTTCTCCCGTGGCAGTTTTTGCAGTAATTCTGTAAGCCCATAATACTGCCGGTAGCCCACAATACCAGCTTTTTTGATTAATAAAGTAATTGTTGAAGGGAACCACCAATTTTGAACAGTAGATTCATAACGACACCTCTTAATATTGGTATTGATCAGTTTACCAAAATCAATAGGTTGTCTATAATAAAGAGCAAAGAGTAGAGAGAGTCTAGGTATATCAACCATAGATAAATCAGCATTTGGAATTAATCTACTGCTTAGGAAAGCAAGTAATGACTTTGCCTTCTTTCTTATGTTCTTCTAACTGAGATAAAGTTTATTACCGGTTGATATATAGCTCCAATCAGCACCATAAGAACATAAACATTTCTCTATCAATTCCAAATCTGGATTATCGAGAAGTTTAAGTGTAGCATTAGCATCAATTGTAGACAAAGAGAACAACTTGTTAATAGCCATTGGAGAGAAATTTACTGGCTTTCCTAAGACATTAGAAACATTGTTGATCTCATCCAAATTTTTATAAAACCTGCATGACCCGAGTGGTTTTGCAAATTCACTCCATTTAAAGTGTTCGATAGTTTGCACAATAAATGTTTCTTCCCTCCCATCTTCTTTGTTAAAAAACAATCCCTTTTCTGGAATTTCAGAACGAAAAGAGTTTTCATTAACTCAATATTCTAAAGATAATTTGGAGTTAAGAGCCATGTGAAAGAGACTTATTTAGACAGAGAAGATGGTGAATATAATAAAAGAAGAGAGCAGAGAACAAGACACATTGTTAAAGTTACATGGTATAAGAGAACGAAAGTTGTTATCTTTACGAGAATGAATTGATTTCGTGCGCCAGATATTCAAATCACTTTGACACTTCAAAAATTCACTTTATCTTTCCTCCTTCTTTGATTGTTTTTTTTATAGCCTAGGTCTAGTTTTTATATATATCTAGAAAAATAAAACATAATGTCAATATATATAACGAATGTATCTGACTACTTAATGAAATTACATAAGCCCTATTACCAATTTTAAGTAAAGAACTCAAAATTGATATCACATTGTTTACGATTGTGCTAATACTGGTTTTGTAGCACTGGTCACATTTTGCATAATTGCGTGCAACTTTGCCGTGTTGGCTTTTGTTGTTGTTCCTTATTGGCTTTGTGGTGATTATCCTCCTTGCATGAAAGCTTGTATTTTCATGTGGTACAAATCTGCAGATTTTTATGTTGGGTCGTGCATACCAATTTTGCATTTCCAGTAGCATCATGTTGTCAATTGTATTCCAGTGTTCATCCTTGCTCGAAGCCTTTAAGATTGAGTCTTGCCATGAATTATCATCATTGACCGTCGTTATTGTTGTTGTTGTTGTTGCATATGTCATTTGAATCTTCTTCTTGTTTCCTGCATTTGGCCATGTAAACCGGTAGATTGCTCTTGCGTACCTGGACTGTGTGATGATCATGCCATTTTGTATCCACCTTTGTTGCTTGCATGTTGTCCATATGTGTTCTTCTCCATTGTTTTTACCCTTTCTTTTTTACTTTTAATTTTCTTTTATAATTACTAGAAAGCTTACATCTACACTGTTGAAAAGATCTTTTTAGTTGATTTTCTTTGCACAAAAAACACCTACCATATATTAGACTAGTACTAAGTACCTAACACCTACAAACATAAGCTTGTTCATACATATACATATATACTTAAAAAGTAATACATTTCATATCTATGATAAAACGTATTACTTATAAGTAAAATGTAATTTTTTTTTCAAATATTTTTATTCTCATAACTTAAAATTTAACACACTAAATTAATTCAATACCTTACCATATGGGGTTTTCTTTTTTGGTTTAAATATAAACCACAAAATTTACTTATGCCAACATATGAATTGCAGTACTAAATGGTTAACCAACCAGTTAGTTAGGTATACCGATCACCATGGAGTTGCTCCTGTGTAGGTGATTCTATTTTTGTAGAGGCCTTCATGAGATGTTCTGATTGTACAATAACCTAGATATTAACCAGATCAATTGATTAAGCATTTAACTATTTAAATCTATGTTGGACTTATGAGGCTCCATTGCTTCTCTCTCAATGGCTACGGGTAAGGAACCATAGTTCTACGTTTAACGTCGTCAGCTCGACTTATTAATTGTAGACTTCATCAATCTATCAAAGTGACAGATGATTGTTGCACAAAATGCCCTCCAAAATATAATTTTAACCGGTGGCCATTTACCTTGAATTTTTCTCCTCCAATGGGTTGTTGAATTTCAATTGCTCCGTATGGAGTAACATTTGTAACATTGTAAGGACCCGTCCACCTGGATTTTAATTTTCCCGGAAATAGCCTGAGTCTACTGTTGTATATAAGTACCTGATCTCCAATTTTGAAATTTTTTTGTCGGATTATATTGTCATGCCATTTTTTGTTTTTTCTTTAAAATTTTTGGCATTTTCATAAGCTTCTAATCTGATTTCTTCCAATTCATTCACCTGAGAAAATCTATTTTTACCAGCAGGGGATAAATCAAAGTCAATGCTTTCAACGCCCAAAAAGCTTTGTGTTCTAATTCAACTGGAAGGTGACAAGCTTTTCCAAAGACTAATCTATATGGGGATGTTTCAATTGGCGTTTTGAACGCCGTTCGGTATGCCCATAATGCATCATCTAATTTTAAAGCCCAATCTTTTCTTGAGATTCCAACCGTTTTTTCAAGAATTCTTTTTAACTCACGGTTGGAAACTTCAACTTGCCCTTGAGTTTGAGCATGATATGGTGTTCCTGTTTTATGAGTCACACCATATTTTGTCAGAAAGTAGAAAATTGTCTATTCATAAAATGAGTCCCTTGGTCACTAATGATGACTCGTGGTGTGTCAAATTTGGTAAAAATATTTTTTTTGAGAAAATTACACACAGTTCGAGCATCATTTTTCCTTCTGGGGATGTCTTCAACCCATCTTGACATTGTCACGACCCAAAATCCTAACTCAGATCGTGATGGTGTCCAACTGCGGGGTTAGGCAAGCAAACATGAGTTTCACTAAGTGTTCCCTTTTTCATTTGATTATATAGTTCAACATTAACCAATTTTAACAAGTTTAAACATGAAATCTAAGATCATAACTCGGTGGTAGATAAAAATAGCTATAAAGAAGCATGAACCAAAACACGAGCATATATATATATATATATATATATATATATATATATATATATATATATATATATATATATATATATATATATACAACCCAAAATCCCAAAAATAACCACTACGTGTGTGCCAGGAACT
The DNA here is from genome assembly GCA_005239505.1 of Nicotiana paniculata. Classification (NCBI taxonomy): domain Eukaryota; kingdom Viridiplantae; phylum Streptophyta; class Magnoliopsida; order Solanales; family Solanaceae; genus Nicotiana; species Nicotiana paniculata. The sequence goes on from ML343379.1 coordinate 21,097, forward strand.
AGTGTCGCGAGTACCACGGGCATACTAACAGGATAACCAAAAGATAGAATATACAATCCCAATGTCTGAATAAATAGACGGGAAACATAAGTAATGAAACTCCATGATGCTGCCGGGGATCGCCAGAAGAAGAATCTCACCGTGAAGTCAGGTCCGCTACGGTCAATATCTAGCTCCGGTCTGATAACCAGATGCACCAGCCTCAGAACCTGTACAGTTAAGTACAGAAGTGCAGCATGAGTACATAAATAAATATGTACCCAGTGAGTATCCCGTCTAATCTCGAAGAAGTAGTGACGAGAGGTCGACTTGACACTCACTAAGGTCCAATAGTATAACATATGACAGGATATAACGAAATACAGTAGGCAGGTAAGACAGTAAGCAGCGAATACATATCAAGTACAGAAATCCAGGCAACTACTGAAAATAAGCCACAATGTACACTTTCTTTCTTTTTCCAAGTATCTGTCAAGCCAATATAGATGAAACAAAACCAAATGATCATGCGCACACAAGGGTAAGACAACTGGCCGGAGTCGTAAGGAAATGTCTAAACACTGAATAGTCGTAAAGCTCCCCTCGATCGCGAATCATACCTGCGACTCGAGTGCTGACAAAAGAATACTGATTTATCATAAAGCTCCCCTCGATCGCGAATCATACATGCGACTCGGGTGCTGACACACTTATATACAATTACCATAAAGCTTCCCTCGATCGCGAATCATACCTGCGACTCAAGTGATGACTCTTACACGTACACATATATATATACCAAATATAGCAACGAACTCAGTAGGGCTACACTCGTAACAAGGATTAATCAACTGGGATTTTAAATACAACTTTCCACGTTTCCATACCAATTCAGAAGTAACAAGCAACTCAAAGTACACCCAAAGTTACATATAAGGCACATAGAGACATGCTTGTGAGCCCTAAAACTATCTGACATAGCAATATAGTCGCCACGTACGGACTCTCGTCACATTGTGCGTACGTAACCCCCAAAACAATTACACTCAACAAATAGAACACCTAGGGGGACAATTCCCTCTTACAAGGTTGGAAAGGAGACTCACCTCGTGTCGAATCTACCCCTCGGATCAAGGATGCGCCCGAACTCCGAACTCTACCCTCGAGGACTCGCAACTAACCAAATATAGTACAATTACATCAATTCATGCTCAAAGAAGGAATATTATCCTATTTATTTCCATAATTCATCATTCTTGAGAAATTCCCAAAATTCAACCCCGAGCCCGCACGCTCGAATTCCGAAAATTCTCGAAGGAATCGCTCACCCATAACCTAAGGATCATTAATATGTAGTTTCTACTTGAATCATAGCATTAAATGGACAATTCGCTAATTTCCTCAAGAGCCCTAAATTTACTACCCAATTCATGATTTTTCCATAATTTAGTAGTTAATTCAAGTTGAAATCCATGTATTAAACTAGTGTTGAAGTGGAATTAGCTTACCTTGATAGTAGCTAGGTCATGGGATAAGTTCTTCAAGCTCCCAAGCTCTCAAATGGAGGTTTTAATATGATAAAGATGAAGAAATACCGAGTTTGAAAGATTATATAATGCCTGCCTACAGGGATTCTGCACCTGCGGCTCGAGGACCGCACCTGCGGTCTCTCACCGGCGAGCTGGGCCTCGCACCTACGGAACTGGGCAAGAGGAGCTGGGGGTCGCACCTGCGGAGGGATGACCGCACCAGTGGTTCCACTCTTGCGGACTTCTGTCCGCACCTGCGAGAAAGGGGGACCCCAGGGGTTTTCCGCACCTCCGCCTGGGCAACCGCACCTGCGATCACACCAGCAACAGATGCACCAGCAGTTATTTTGGCTAATTTTTGGCCTCGTGTGGTGTTCGAGAGGCACTTGGGCCCACCCGAACCCCCGTCCAAATATACCAACAAGTCTCAAATCATAATACGGACTTGCTCGAGCCTTTGGCACACTCAAAACAACACTAAAACTCAAAATCACACCCCAAAACCCCTGAATTCATAACTTAGGAACTTCAAGTTCTTGATTTCTATAATGTGCACCGGACCGACTTATACTACTCGGAATGACTTCAAATTTTGCAGGCAAGTCATGAATGACATAACAGAACTATTCTCGGTCTCGAAATTCCATTCGGACCTCGATAACATAAAGTCAAGTTCCAAACCAAATTTCAAACTTAAGGAAATCCTGATTTCCATATTGGGTGCCGAAATGCTCCCGGGTCATCGAAAACCCGTTCTGAACATACGCCCAAGTCCGAAATCATCATACGAAGCTACTGAAGCTGTCGGAACTCGATTCCGAGGTCGTTTGCTCAAAATGTTGGCCGAAGTCAAACTTGGCTAAATAGGCCAACCTTAAGGAACCAAGTGTTCCTATAGCACTCTAAACACTTCAAGATCCCGAACCACCCATCCCCGCAAGTCATAAATCACGAGAAGCCGCTATGGGAAGTTTCATTTAGGGGAACGGGGTCCTAATATGCAAATGACCGATCGGGTCGTTACAGACACATAATCCACAGCCACAAGGATATATTCAAAAGAATGAGAAGAAGGAAAGTAGTTACGACCTGGGCCACAGAAGATGCGAAAAGGACCCATGAAATCTATTCCCCAAACATCAAATATTTCACATACATGTATTGATTGTAATGGCATCTCATCTCTTTTAGTGATGTTACATGTTCTCTGACACTTGTCACATTGTGCGACATATGTTCGGGCACCTTTAAAGAGTGTGGGTCAGCAGAACCCAACTTCTAACATTTTAAAAGGCGTTTGATTTGCTGCATAATGTCCTCCAATTGCTCCATCATGACAGTGATATAGAATTTTATTCATCTCTTATTCACGTACACACCTTCTAATGATATTATCTGCACAATTTTTAAATAAGTAAGGTTCATCCAACAGATAATACTTTGCATCAGATATAAGCTTTTTCATTTGCTGGTAAGAGAAATCTTGCGGTATCCACTTTCCAACCAAGTAGTTCGCTATATATGCAAACCGGGGTGGTTGAGTCATAATTGTGTCAACTGAAAAAATATGTTCATCGGGAAATTCTTCTTTTATCTCATCAAATTCAAGGGGAGGATTTTCTAATCTAGACAAATGGTCAGCTACTTGGTTCTCTGTCCCTTTTTTGTGTTTTATCTCAAGGTAAAATTCTTGCAGAAGTAAAATCCATCTTAATAACCTAGGTCGAGCATCTTTCTTAGCCAAGAGGTATTTTAAAGTTGCATGGTCAGTCAAAACAGTAACCTTGGTTCCTATCAAATATGAGCGAAACTTATCAAAAGCAAACACTGCTGCTAGTAACTCTTTTTCTGTCGTAGCATAATTCACTTGAGTCTCACTCAATGTCCTACTAGCATAGTAAATGAGACGAAAAATCTTATCCTTTCTTTGGCCTAAAACAAATCCAACTACTGTATCACTAGCATCACACATGACCTCAAAAGGTTGATTCCAATCAGGGGACACAACTACAGGTGCAGTTGATAATTTTTTCTTAAGGGTTTCAAACACTTTCACACATTCACCTGAAAAATCAAACTTAGTGTCTTTCATCAAGAGGTTAGTCAGCGGTTTTGAAATTTTTGAGAAATCTTTTATGAATCGTCTGTAAAAACCTGCATGGCCTAGAAAGCTCCTAATTCTTTTCACAATTGCGGGAGGGGGTAATCCTGCTATAAGATCAATTTTAGACTTATCAACTTCTATCCCATTAGCAGTGATTTTATGTCCTAAAACAATTCCTTCTGTAACCATAAAATGACATTTTTCCCAATTAAGAATTAAGTTTGTTCATTCACATCTTTTAAGAACTAAGGTCAAGTGGTTAAGACAATCCTTATATGTTTTTCCAAAGAGTGTAAAACCATCCATAAATATTTCAAGAAATTTGTCAGTCATGTCAGCAAAAATTGCAGACATGCAACGCTGAAATGTAGCTGGGGCGTTGCACAGACCAAAGGGCATTCTCCTGTAGGCATATGTTCCATGAGGGCACGTGAATGTCGTCTTATCTTGATCTTCCGGTGCGATTGATATCTGATTATATCCCGAGTAGCCATCAAGAAAACAGTAAAAATCATATCCTGCAATTCTTTCCAACATTTGATCAATAAATGACAAAGGAAAATGATTTTTTCTAGTGGAATCATTGAGACGTCTGTAATCAATACAGACTCTCCATCCTCTAACAGTCCTGGTAGGTATGAGCTCATTACTTTCATTTTTTATAACAGTCATACCTCCTTTCTTTGGTACTACCTGAATGGGACTTACCCACGGGCTGTCGGAAATGGGGTATATGATACTTGCTACCAACAGCTTTACGATCTCTTTTTTAACTACTTCCTGCATTGCTGGATTCAATCTTCTTTGTGGCTGGACTATTGGCTTGTATCTATCCTCCATGAGGATTCTGTGTGTACAGATAGCAGGACTAATCCCTTTAATATCTTCTACAGTCCACCCTAAGGCTTCCTTGTGTGCTTTCAATACTTTAATCAAACTATTCTCTTGTTCTGCATTAAGAGAAGATGAAATAATTACTAGAAATGATTCTTGTTCAAGATAAACATATTTCAAATGAGAAGGGAGAATTTTTAGTTCAATTTTGATTGAACTTTTTCGGATTTCATCTCTTCTTCCTCTGAATCTTTGTCCAATATTTCAGCTTCTTTTCTGATTGTGTGATCATCATCCTGTGTGGTGCCTGATTTGATCAAGCACCTTTCCAAAGAATCACAATTTACCGCACACTTTTAAAATATCTTTCCAACAAGTATTGAGGACACAAGTAGATCTTTGTAATGCCTCTCATCCGCTGCGGGTAATATGAACGTAATGTACAAATCTTGGAGAATAAGCATTCTTTATTTTGAGATAGTTGAGATGCCTATGAACCTTTTTATCTGATTTTGTTTATAATAGTAGCTTGTAGTTAAGCATCCAGATTGATCCATATAAAGCCTTGTCGGATGATTTTAAGCCGGCGATACCAAGGTATTAAGACTATATTTAAAGATTAAAAAAATAATTAGAACTAGACTTGCTATAAGAAACGACTGATAAGTTTATTTGACTCAAACATGATAGCTCCCACTACAAAGCAGACAAAAGTCTTGTGCATATAACAGAAAAATAAACTTAGAATTTATAGCAAGAGACCGAGTGATCCTACGAGTCTCCCATACGAAAAACGTGATGCATTTTGAAAAATAAAAGGGAGGGAAGATGAATCCAAGGTTTATAATATTATAAGAGGTACTTGAAGGTCTAGGAGTCGCGCTTATCGTTTGACACTTCTTCCTGAGTTTTCTTTTTCATCTAGCGTTTGATGTTTCTATTCTAAGAAAATGTATATAGGACTTCTTTTATGCGCTTGAAGCACCGATTACTCAACTTTGATGAGAAATTAGCTTGTAACGAAGCATCGATCGCTAGTGTGGACAGACAAATAAGAAAGTTACAAAGAATTTATGTTCGCGAAGGTCTTATATATGGAACCTATTTCGTTGAAGAAGCTACTTAGGAAGTGGAAGATACTATGTGAGTCAAATATCCTTACTTTTCATTCTACAACATGCACTTTGATAAGAGGGGAAGAATGTAATAACTCATAATTTTTAATCAAGGACAAATTGGTCATTTAGCTATAAAAAAGGATGGAGCAATTTAAGAGGACAAAGCTCATCAGAGGTGTGGCGTGGTTTTGATATGGGTTTGGAGAGAAGACTTGCCAGCCAACAAATAGAGTACAACTAGGAAAATTGGTGAAATATCTACAACTCTAACCCGTAAGCAAAGTGAGAACGAGAAATTTAACAACAACTTAGAGTCAACACGCCAAACTGCTGCTGGGACACGATGCTTGGAGAGGATCAAGACGCATAAGTTCTTTTTCTTTTGTAAAAGTACTATGTTTGGCATCAAATAATTATAACAAGAATCTACAACAACTAACACGTAAGTCTCGGAAAGAACTTTGGTTTCATATTGTTAACTCTTCAATTGTAATACTATAATTGAATTTGGTATTTTACTATTGTGGGTAACAGCAACATGGATTTTCATGGTGAAATAAACTAGTTCATGTATAACCATGAACCTAGAGAAAAAAATCCATTAAGAGTTAGTTTTGATAGCACTATAGGTAGCAACATGGGTATACTTGAAAAACGGATCTATTTTCTAGAACTGTGAACGAGCTGAGCATTTTATCTCTGAGTTACTTCTTTTATTACTTTCATTATGTTGTTATGTACTATTGTTGGCTATTGGTTTTGGACTCCGACCTATGTTCCATCTTGTCACTACTTTTAACCTAATGTTAGGTTTGTTACTTATGGAGTACATGGGTCAGTTGTACTCATACTACACTCCTGCCCCGTGCGTGGAGATATTGTTTGATGACGTTGCTATGATCAACGAGAGCTGGATTTGAAGATGTACCTGCCTCTTTTTCATGGTAGTCTTAGACCTATAAAAATCTGTTTATGAACATTTTGGACAGATGATGTATTCTTACCAGCTTTGTAAATTATAATCATAGAAGCTCATAATTTGTACTACCTGTCCTTGGGAAACGTATAAGATTCAAATATTTTCTTTTATTATTTTTCTCATTGAATTTCATTGGAATTAGATAGTTGTTAATAGGCTTACCTAGAGGGTTGGGTTAGGTGCTATCACGACTAGCTGGATTTTGGGTCGTGACAAGTTGGTATCATAATTCTAGGTTCATAGGTTCTACAAGTCATGAGCAAGTGTCTAGTAGAGTCTTGAGATCGATATTATGATGTCCATACCTATCTTAGAGAGGCTATATGACATTTAGGATATACTTCCCATATTTCTTTCCTTATCATGTGCCATTGATTCAGCTTGAAGCGTAACTCTTTGAATTCCTTCCACGTATTCGTATGCGAATGTGAGCACTCGGGATTAGCAGTACATCGACGAATTTTGGTTCCATGGATGAGGTGCGAGATGTGATTTCGATGTGCTGATGACGGGCCAGACTGGAGGACTTGAAGCCAGGTTTTGACTGTAGTTTGAGCACGAAAAGTTTTTGTTGTATGAGCACGTGCTTTTGGATTGATAGGTCCGAAAGTATCCCTATTAATGGAATTTGTGGCACGATGAGTGGTAGGATGGCTATATGATGAGTATGATGTGACTGCGAGATGTGTTCATATGGATTGAATGTGACGAGACGAGTTTGCTTGAGATGTAAAAAGGACTATTGGGTGCTAGATTTCTGTCTTGATGGGACGTATGCTCTTGATTTATGAGTGTATTGAAGGATCTTTCATCTTTCGTAATGGTGGGACAAATTCGATTCTCATGTCTTATTCATGTGTTCGGACTCAGGAAGATTGAGTAGCTGTGGCTTTGAAAGGGTATAAGGAAATGTCAGTTTGAGGCTAAGCAGGTGGGTTATCCCCTGTGGGCCGTCCTGAGGTTGTGTGATTCCTATGTTGGTTTTGTGGAGAGTTATCTCTCACTGGTGAATTATATGTGTTGCGATTTTAGTTTGGATCGCTTGGGGAAGTTATCTTGACTATTACAGGGACGAATGCAAGACTTGCAGATAAATGTGAAGTATAAGGTGGTTTGTGTTATACGAGCTTATGAAGGACTTAGTTGAATTTCACTGCGGTATTATGACAATAATAGAGTATGGGTATTTTGATTTATCGAGTGTTTTTTCCTAAGGCTTTGAGCCAAGTGGGGGAGGTTGATATTGGACGAGTTAATTGAACGGTTATGTGTTGTATTGATTTCGGTTTGAGGTATACTTGTGAATCAATTATGACTTGCAGATATTGAGATCGAGGATGACTCGAGTAAGGGAATTTCTAGATACGGGTTGTATTGCACTCTAAGGGTATATGGAAATCATGGAATGATTGAGTGGTTATTTATGAATGATGTAATGTGCATGGAGTAGGAATTTGCTTAGTTTCATTAGGGTGGAGTTACTTCTTTGGGTGTTCTTATGCTAATGGGGCATAGGTCGCTCGGCTTGTGCAATTGAGATTTAAGTAGAGTGGATGAATCTCGAGAATGGTCCTAATGGAATCAAGATTTATATGTAGCAATTGGGAATTTTCAGGATTTGTATATGACTAGAAGCTGAGATTTACATTGGATGGTGTTAGGACTTATGGCATTTCTATATAATTATGGATTCTAGATTTCAGCATTTAGGAGGGTGAAGGAAACGGTTTTGGATTCACACAAGGTATCTACAGGGTGGATATCTCGGTTATGGTACTTGGGGTGCTTAAGAGAGAATACAACGGCTTATGGGTTTTAAGGCGTGTGGTTTTATGTTAGAACCTATTGTGGTGAGTTTTGGTTAAAGATCGTGGTATTGTGGCAGAAGAAATATCAAATTTGAAGGAAATTCGAAAGAAACTCGGAGTAATAGGACAATCTGATAATAGGTTAGATCAGCACAGTAATGGTTATGATCCGTTCTTTGGGTACTTATGAGGTGGCGAGTCTCTACAAGTGTTTCGTGGCAATGCTCTTGGGTTTTGGCGACCTGCTTTGCTTGGTTGAGTTAGAGGGATTCATTTCTGATTACTTGGTTATGTGTAATAGGGTTTCAAGAGTTCCTCAATGGTTTCTACCATGGTTCGAGGTGATATTTCCTACCGGAGTGTGGAACATGCTGTGTACTATGATTTTCTCCTGGATGAGATCAAATGGAAGATTTATGGCTGACCGGGTATGTATTCTGCTTGGGACTCAAAGTTGATTATCAGGTTCTTGTAATCTTCACATGATGGCATGATTGATGCAGTGTGTTGTGTGGGATTAAGATTAGGGTGTGCAAGGTCACAGTTCAGTATTGAAGGGAAGGTCATGAGTTCTTAGGCAGCAGGGCCGGTTTCAGATGACTAGGAGAATGATATTACTACTTAGTATTGCCTAAGAAGCGTGCGCATTTCAGAAGGCGCACTGTGTTTTAATTTATGGATACTTCATTGGTATTGCGGCACTCTCCTGGTTGATCGACTGTTGATTTTCAGACATTGCTATGTGGCACAGAAGAATTAGAGAAGTATTCATCGTGGGATGATCGTGTATGAGCGATGTGTTAGATATTCAGGGGGTGGAGTTGGAATCAGATATGGTGATTCGTGTGTTCTACGGTTTTGGATACCGGGAATTCTTAGAAGTAGGTTGTTTTGTGGTTATGGACTGTGAATATGTGGCCAAATCTAGCTAGATGATAGTATGTGTTATGATTCTGTCATTGTGGACTATCATAGGGTTATTTATCTATTTGTGGATAACCAGAGTTGATTTGGGGCCACTGGTAGGCCCAATGAGGATGTGTAGTCCACACCGGGTCGGATTGAGCTTATTTGTGTTCTGATATGTTCTATGAGTTACTCTTCTATGCTACGAGGGGTTGTGATTCGTTGGTTATATACACACATGGTGTGGTTCTATTTGGTCCTTATGACGGAATTCGAGCGAGATGGTGATTGGGGTGTGGAATGGTTGATTACGCCTTAGTTATGGTCTTTCGGGATTGTGATATATTGTGTTATTTTCTTCTCCGTGATTATGGTCATGCACCTGGGGTACTAGGCGTCAAATTGTGCTGTGGTTGTTGATTTTTACCATCGTGACTGGAGGCATTTCATGTGGACCAGTGTTTGGACGGGGTCGCTCATTGCAGCGAAGTTATGTTGGGATATGATCCTTTGTGTTAGATTCGTGTGTTTTGGTTCCACGGTGTGTGATGGGTTCTTAGCATTTCATTGTGGTGGTAGTTGTTGAGCTTGCTGGGCACTTCCCTCGTTTGAGTCATCTCCTATGATTGAGTAAATTTGCATTGTTGCGTATTGGTGAACGAATTGCACGGTTTGTGTCATGACCCAAATCTAATAAAGGTCGTGATGGCACCGGACACCACTGTTAGGCAATCCAAAACCAAGAAGTTAATTAAATCTTTATTTTAATACTCTTGAAATCATTCCTTTTCATTTCATTAAATAATAATTAACGAACTTCCACTGAGTAAACAATAATATCTTTCACAAATTTAAATAATTAATAAATCTCATAGTCATCCCAGAACCCGGAGTCACAAGTACATGAGCAAATTTATAGGATACAAATGAAATACAATAACCGTCCGGAATACAAATAGGACAGTAGGGAAAATACAACACAATACTCTGAAGGAGACTCTGCTGGTTGCGGGTCGTCTCGAGAGGTGCAACTCATCTGAATCGCCATATCAACCATGCCGCTGCGCCAAGCTTGGCCGCTAGACATAAGTGTGCCTGTGCAACAAAATGTGCAGCAAGTGTAGTATGAGTACTAAAACCACGTGTACCTAGTAAGTATCTCGCCTAACCTCGAAGAGGTAGTGACGAGAGGTCGACTTTGACACATACTAGAGGTCAAATTAATATAATTTAATGTGACGCTAAGCATAGATGTCATAATTAAATAACAAATAACAACAGGAAGGGACAACTTCTTTCAAAATTATAATTCTAGTTTCCGTCATTTCAGTTAACAACTTATATCTCAAGGCAATTGTACAGTTCAAATCACAGAAAGTACCCAACAAATATCATGCGCAAGAAATGTCTAGGTCGTACGGCCCGATCCAACAAAATAATAAAATGTGCATTGTCGAAGGGTCAAATAGCGCGAACCATAGATGCATCTATTAACCTGTCGTGGCGTACGGCCCGCTCCCATGAGAGTAGTGAAAGAAATAACCCCGCTCGCGGAATATAATTTGCGAAGCGGTTACACATAAACATAACATATTTTCCTCAATCCTTTTTCAAAATAGTAATTTACTTGAAAACTTCATGTTTTTAAGATCTTGAAATAAACTTCTATTTAATAATAATAATGCATATAAATCAATTAACGATGTTCACAAAGCATGGTGTAAACCTAACTACCCGGACATAACAAGAATAGTCACTACGTAGAGACACTCGTCACCTCGTACGTACGTACGTAGTCCCCCGCAAATATTCACATTTCATATAAGTTCACCTATGGGGAAATTTCCCTCTTACAAGGTTAGAAAGAAGACTAACTTTGCTCCGAAGTTCCATAACCGGCTACCAATCCCTTTCGATGACTCAAATCGATGCACAACGCTCCAAAACTAGCCAATAATTACAAACCATTAATATATGCTCAAATACCCTTACAATCCAATTTATAACAATTCCTAACCCCGATCGAAAAGTCGATAAAAATCACCCTCGGGCCCGCTTGCCCGGATTCCAAATTCTTTTCGAAGATAAAGACTACCCATAACTTCACGAACTCAAATATATAATTTATTCTCAATTTCATGCCCAAATTCGTGGTAACAATCCAAAAATACCAAATCTTAATTTTTCTACCAAACCCCACAATTTTCCACTAATTACCATGAATTTCCATGTTAAAATTTATATATAATCCAAATATTTAACTTGCAATAGGTGGGAATCACTTACCTTGACATAGATGGTGAAGATGGAGCTCTAAAATCGCCCTTAGATCGTCTCCCATGGAGGAAATGAGATGAAATGAGACTAACCCATTTTTACAAACTTATACACTGACAGACAACTCTTATTCGCGTTCGGGGGCCTCCCCTCGCGTTCGCGAAGAATAAAAAATCTCGCAAAGCCATTCCAAACTCTTCTCAGACAGCCTCTAGTATAATGGTCATAACATTTTCCACAAAATTCCAAATGACAAATGGTTTCATGTTATGAAAACTAGTCTCCAAGATCTATAACTTTTATGTTTTAGTAATCTCCTAGTTCCTTATAGATTTTTCGATATAAGATGCCAAAGTCAGCCTTATGCAACACAAATTTCTTCTTCATCCTCCCGGATAGCCTGTAGTGTAACAGCCATAACTCTTTGTACACATATACAAATTCAAGATGTGTTATCTTTCTGAAAACTAGACAAAAATAGCTACAACTTTTATTTTTCCATTATCTCCAAATCCCTTATAGATTGTGAGACATGAGCCTCCGAAGTTAGACCTGTGCAACAGAGCGTACCATTTCCTTCTTCACGAACGCGAAGAAAAACACAAGATATCAGTAAATCAGCATTCAAAGTAGCCCAAAGTGATCTGAAACACACCCGAGGCCCCCAGGACCCCGTCCAATCACACCAACCTGCCCCAAAACATGACATAAAACTTGCTCGAGGCCTCAAATCATATCAAACAATGCCAAAACCATGAATCGCACTCAAATTCAAGCTTTATGAACTTTAGAACTCCAAACTTCCTCATTCGATGCCGAAACCTATTAAATCACGTCCGATTGACCCCAAATTTTGCACACAAGTCACATTCAACATTACGGACCTGCTCTAACTTTCGAAATCTGAATCCGACCTGGATATCGAAAGTTCCACTTCCGGTCAAACTTCTCAAAACCTTCAAATTTCTAAATTTCGCCAAACGACTCCAAAATGACCTACAGACCTCCGAATTCACTTCCGGATGCGCTTCCATTACCAGAATCACCATACAAAGCTATTCACAGACTCGGAACCCCAAACGGACATCGATAACATTGAAATACACTTCAACTGAAATTTATGGATTTTCTTCAAAAATGCCAACTTCCACAATAGGCGCCGAAACGCTCCCGGGTCATCCAAAACCCGATCCAAACATACGCCCAAGTACGAAATCCTTATACGAACCCGCTGGAACCTTCAAATCCCGATTCCGAGGTCGTTTACTCAAAAATCCAAGCTTAGTCAATTCTTCTAACTTAAAGCTTCCGAAATGAGAATTCTCTTTCCAAATCAATTCTGAACTTCCGAAATTCTAGTTCTGACCACGTGTACAATTGATAATACCTGAAGTGAAGATGCTCATGGTCTGAAACTTCCAAAGAACGCGCTAGAGCTCAAAACGACCGGTCGGATCGTTACATTCTCTCCCACTTAAACATATGTTCGTCCTTGAACGTGCTAAGGACTACGCTGGAGTAGTATGGAATTACTGTTTAACACCTCGTGCACCTACCCGTTCTACCACAACTAAATTTAGCACAATAGCTCGATCAAATCTGACGATATTCTCTTTTATTTAAGCAAATAAGCCTTAGAGCCCAGTTCCGACATACGAAATTCTCTGCCAGGCATGCTTCCAATATACGGACACCATATCAATCACCCCATGATGTATCAGAACATGACTCCATACCTTTGCTGAATTTACACCATGAGTCACATCATTCACAGGACCATAATAACACTCTCTGATCATAATAGCCGATATTTCAAGAATCTGATGCTCCCAATGCATCTCATGATCTATATACATCTTGCCCCAACTTTTGAATGACGCCACGACGAAAGAGATGTGTAGAATTTCATAACCAACTGCCGAGTCAACAAGTCATTGAGTCTATACTCCTGACAAGAACCAACACCTCATTCTCAACCAAATAGTGGTGTTTGCCCTTCAATATACTTCATATAATCTGATTGCACTGATCCTAGATCTATTCATTTCTTCTCACCCAGTACGAACTGCTCAGGAAATAAGCCACCCCAGACATGACCAAAAGTCTCATATGATGCCACAACGTGCCAATAAGCTACAAACTCGAATGTATACATAAGGAGAATGAACTCTTGAAGGAACTACTCAACCTGTGCAACTAATATGAGCTTTCCTCAGAAAATGGGAAACAAAACACACAAAAATAGATATAGGAGATACACACCGAGCTAAATTGCTCATTACTACAAAATACTGAATATCGATCGCACGCAACGCTAAGTGCACAATACCATCCCTAGGGAGACATATAGCGCCATAAGCCACAAAACGCAAGCACAGTTGAGGTGCGATATATGATATGAATCTCAAGAGCCATCTTGATCACATAACACCATTGCTACGCGGAACCTCAACACATAAGAAATTTATCAAGTCATTTCACAAATCACACGGCACAACATAATATTACATGAAATAGCCAACGACGAAACAACATCCCACGTCCGGATACTCCTCTATAAGGAGTGCTATGCTGAAATGAACATATCTGGCCTGATATAGAGCCTACATTCATATGTAAATCCTATAACAGACCTTAGGCCGATTCTAATCGCACCGTACTAGGCTAATAACCTTTCAAGGGTTCATAAGAATACTCTTTTCCCATAACACACAAGAACAACCATCATAACCGGAACAAACTTCCACAGTCCGCAACTAAATGACCGAGCGCCCTCCAAGCATAAATTCTCAAATAAGCGATATTACCACATTCATCATACTTGGTTTAAATCCTCAATCAATCGAGTAACTACAATGTCACACTTGTACAATCTTCCCGTGAGATATGCTTCCACGACCTTCCACACAAGGTAACAAGTCTGCACATACATACCACCAGCCGCACTAACGCTATAAAGCAAATCAAGAATCCATAACCAGGATGCAAAGACTCTTTCACAAAACACCAATCTCCGGTGACGCTGAAGACAATACCAGCTTACTCTAAGCATTCAAATCCCTTTTCACTGCTCGTCCGAGCTGGTGACATTCTTTCCAACACCAAACCGCAACCTTGATCCTTACTTCCAAGTTCATACCGCTTACTGCACCTAACATGCCAATATGCGATAACACAAGAATTTCATCATAATCCCTAAACCACTATTAGGGTGAACACTTCATCATAAAGAAATATTTTACTTAATTCATTCCAAGAGAACCATAACAACACGTGAATGAATTCTCATAACCGGAATATGCAAATCCTCAAGTAGTGGTCTAAACCACCATAACCCTTTCGGGATCCGTCTTCACACAATAGGCCAAAATACTTGGATATTTCCAAATAAGATCGACTACGACGGGCGTCAAGCCTCGCACATACCGCCACAAATCACATGCATAACCTAATCACGCTGGAGGTACTAATCACTGCCACCATCATGCCAATTCAACCATGGCAAACAGACCTGACTTCCTCTAACTTATCCTTAACTTGACTTAGAAATAATGACAACTATAGTCAGCACATAACAACTCAATTCGCAGTCATCCTGAGTAACCCCATTCCACGAGATCACGTTGTCTCCAAACCGATGAACCGTATCATGTCCTCCTTACATGCACATTCGCATCCTCATCTGGTACACCCATTCTGATAATTCCTCTACGAATTCGAAGTCATTTTGATAATTCCAAATACGACTCTGCAAGTCAAAAATATCACACAACATTTCGTGCCTTTTATCATAAGCCGCTACAAAGCTCGATTCTTAACCATACCGCGGGCTTGAAATCCTTAGGCACCGCATGTTAACCTTTGAATTCGCTAGGACCGATGTTGAGAGTCATCAACTCTGGCTTGGTCCCAAATATAATCAACTCCAAGGCTTCTTGCACATGAACACTCATCTCAATGAAGCACCTAACTGAATCGCTTCCCCTGAAAATGACCTCTATACGAAGCATAAATCCTGAATCTTCCCAAAACCCGAACATGAGTCAATAAAGCCAACTATAACACACATTTATCAATTCCTTTTCTCAACTTACCATTTATGTTCTTTTGCCTTAGCTTTAATAACTCACCAATACGTCGATAACTCGAAAACCCACAAGTAGACAACCATGCAACCCAACCGTAGGCGGTAGGACTCTCCCACATAGCTTGAAGACACCATTAGAGAACTCCGGGGCCCAGCAATATCCTTCCTTCATTATTGACATACACCACCAACACGCCAAATTTCCCCTAAGTCCTTCTGGTTGACCTTCCATGAACACTCTGAATCACTAACCACATTCACCTATCCGACCTCTTATCGTATAACCGGTAGAATATATTTGCTTAAACTTCGTCGACACCACGCGACCGCTAACCTGCTCACAGGAGATAACCCACCTTTGGAAATCCCATACCGACATCTCCCAATGACGTTGAACTGCACAATTATTACAAAATTTGTAACCCAATCTGAGTCGATACTCATTCGCTAGCTGTTCGAGCCTATTCACATCCTCATGGACATCTACTAAATGTGCGAAAATACTTTCCAATCCGAAGTCATATTGTATCCTTCTTCATATGAAGCAACTCCTTTCTGTTGTGTCAAATCACCCGTCATATGATAGCCGATATTTCAAATTAAGCCCGTAAACCCAGTCACTATCCACCCTACATCCCAAATCACTCTAAACTTCCCTCCTGGTGTGTGGTTACCCTGCCACTGAACCCATATGCTACTCTGCCACTCACCCACTTAGGTCAAACTTACTCCTGTAAACAACTGCTCGTATTTTGCTTCTTACACCTGGCCTTCTAGAAATTGAAACACCGCCTAACACTCCCTGCGTGTCCTTCCTCATCCCTTATTGCTCATTCGCTGCCTTAAATCAATATCTATTTCTGCAGCACTTGAACCGATATATCGCTACCAACTTCAACCCTTTGAAGATCCTCTTTATCGAGCCGTTAGCATTAGAAATACCCATTCAATCCTGAACCACCTCACCCCGCGATCTCTGACAGCCGCTTCTCCAATACCATCTCACCATATCCTGCCCCAAAGGCGAATTGTATAAGATCACAACACTGGCGAACTTAACACATTCAATTGAGGACGACGACACCACGCTGTAGATTAAAATTCCACCATACGTGAAAACACCAAGTCTCATTACTCTATTAACCCAAACTTAAACATTTACAGCCCTATTGCCTTTTCTCCGCCGGAAATAGAATATTGAATCCCTAAATCTTGCACTGAGTAAACATCCTTCAAAGTCATTCACTGCTTCAACAACATCCCACTATTACACCACACTGTGTGATAGCAACGCAAGAATCTTCATAACACTAAATGCCAAATCTTTAAAACTTTAGGTAGTACTGATACCGAGCTGAAACGATAGAACAGTCTTCCGCAAGGGGACGACAATAGCCCAAACGACTACGTATGGAGAAACACCCCCCCACCAAATCTGTGGTACCATTATATTTCCTCAAATTCCCAATTTATAGTAAGTGCTTCGCGTCATGTAAGATTGAGTAGAAAGAAACATAGACATAATCCTCAAAGAAATCAAACCGCACGAGGAGGAATCAAGAAGGGAAGTACTCCTAACAACCCTGTAGCCTCTCGAAGATAAGTATAGACGTCTCCGTACCGATCCGCAAGACTCTACTAGACTTCCTCATGAGTCGTGAGGGAACCTAGTGCTCTGATACGATTTTGTCACGACCCAAATCCAATAAAGATCGTGATGGCACCGGACACCACTGTCACGCAAGCCAACACCAAGAAGTTAATGAACTCTTTATTTTAATACTCTTGAAATAATTCCTTTTCATTTTATTAAATAATAATTAACGAACTTCCACTGAGTAAACAATAATATCTTTAAAAAATTTAGATAATGAATAAATGTCATAGTCATCCCAGAACCCGGTGTCACAAGTGCATGAGAAAATTTGTAGGAAACAAATGAAGTACAATAACTGTCCATAATACAAATAGGACAATAGGGAAAATACAACACAATACTCTGAAGGAGACTCTGCTGGCTGCGGGTCGTCTCGAGATGTGCAGCTCATCTAAGTCTTCACATCAACCATGTCGATGCGCCAAGCTAGGGTACTAGACATAAGTGTGAATGTGCAACAAAATGCACAGCAAGTGTAGTATGAGTACAAAAACCATGTGTACCCAGTAAGTATCCCGCCTAACCTCGAAGAGGTAGTGACGAGAGGTCGACTTTGACACTTACTAGTGGTCAAATTAATATACTTTAATGTGACGCTAAGCACAGATGTCATAATTAAATAACAAATAACAACAGGAAGGGGCAACTTCTTTCAAAATTATAATTCCAGTTTCTGTCGTTTCAGTTAACAACATACATCTCAAGGCAATTGTACAGTTCAAATCACAGAAAGTACCCAGCAAATGTAATGCGCAAGAAATGCCGAGGTCTTACGGCCCGATCCAACAAAATAATAAAATGTGCACTGCCGAAGGGTCGAACGGCGCGAACCATAGATGCATCTATTAACCTGTCGTGGCGTACGGCCCGCTCCCATGAGAGTAGCGGAAGAAATCACCCCAATCGCGGAATATAATTTGCAAAGCGGTTACACATAAACATAACATATTTTCCTCAATCCTTTTTCAAAATAGTAATTTACTTGAAAAATTCATATTTTTAAGATCTTGAAATAAACTTCTATTTAATAATAATAATAATGAATATAAATCAATTAATGATGTTCACAAAGCATGATGTAAACCTAACTACCCGGACATAACAAGAATAGTCACTACATATGGACTCTCGTCACCTCATACGTACGTAGTCCCCCACAAATATTCACATTTCATATAAGTTCACCTATGGGAAAATTTTCCTCTTACAAGGTTAGAAAGTAGACTTACCTCGCTCCGAAGTTCCATAACCGGCTACCAAGCCTTTCCGATGACTCCAACCGATGTACAACGCTCCAAAACTAGACAATAATTATCCAAACCATTAATATATGCTAAAATACCCTTATAGTCCAATTTATAACAATTCCTAACCCCGATCGAAAAGTCGATAAATCCAAAGTCAGCTCCGTGCAACACAAATTTCTTCTTCATCCTCCCAGATAGCCTGTAGTGCAACAGCCATAACTCTTTATATACAAATCCAAATGCTAGATGGTTTACTTACTGGAAACTAGACACAAAGAGATACAACTTTCATTTGTACATCATCTCCAAATCCCTTATAGATTGTGAGATATGAGCCTCCGAAGTCAGACCTGCGCAACAGAGATTTCCTTCTACGCGAAAGCAAGAGTCACCTCGTGAACGCGTAGAAGAAAGTCCTATTTCCTTCTTATCGAACGCGAGAGGATCCTCGTGAATGCGAAGAACAACACCAGATATCAGTAAATCAGCATTCAAAGTAGCCCAAAATGATCCGAAACACATCAGAGGCCCCCAGGACCCCGTCCAATCACATCAACCTGCCCCAAAACATGACACAAACTTGCTCGAGGCCTCAAATCACATCAAACAACGCCAAAACCATGAATCGCACTCAGATTCAAGCTTTATGAAATTTAGAACTCCAAACTTCCTAATTCGATGCCGAAACCTATTAAATCATGTCTGATTGACCCCAAATTTTGCACACAAGTCACATTCAACATTACGAACATGATCCAACTTTCAGAAATGGAATCCGACCTGAATATCAAAAATTCCACTTTCGTCAAACTTCTCAGAACCTTCAAATTTCTAACTTTTGCCAAACGACTTCAAAATGACCTACGGACCTCCGAATCCACTTCTGGACGCGCTCCCAATACCATAATCGCCATACGGAGTTATTTCCAGACTCGGAATCCCAAACAGACATCGATAACGTTGAAATGCACTTCAACCGAAATTTATGGATTCTCTTAAAAAGTACCAACTTCCACAATAGGCGCTGAAACGCTCCCGGATCATCCAAAACCTGATCCAAACATACGTGCAAGTCTGAAATCCTTATGCGAACGCGCTGGAACCTTCAAATCCCGATTCCGAGGCCGTTTAATAAAAAATCCAACCTTAGTCAATTCTTCCAATTTAAAGCTTCCGAAATGAGAATTCTCTTTCCAAATCAATTCTGAACTTCCGAAATTCCAGTTCCGGCCACGCGTACAAGTCATAATACCTGAAGTGAAGCTGCTCATGGTCTCAAACCGCCAAAGAACGTGCTAGAGCTCAAAATGACCGGTCGGATCGTTACATTTTGTGGCTCTAGGTATATTGGTATGGCATGTCAATAAAGTAGCTTGTATTTGATAAGATGAGGTCATCAAATCTAGAATTGGTGCTATCAGGTCTGATTGTGATATATTTGAAAGGATAATGTCGTTGATTGGCTTAGAAATTTGCTATAGTTCTTGTCGAAGGAGAGGGAGATCCATGACTTATTGATCTGATAAGTGGTTATAAGTTTCTGTGTGTTTCTTTCATCGTTGGCAGTGTACGAAGGTTTTAGAATGAGTTTTTGTTCGATACGAGGTTTATCACCGGTATCGGGTTTGTTTCGAGGAGTATTGTGGTCGTAAATTATTTCTATAAATATTTGAGTTATGTGGTATATCATGTGACTGTATCTTGGGCTATGGTTATGGCTTGATACAACTTGTTTAGACTTATACAGTGTGTAAATGTGAAGTTCGGGTCTTGTAGTAAATTCTGGATGATGGAAATTGGATACTCTGGTTTACGGACTAAGGATGTAGTAATGATATTCAGTTGTGTGGTGTTTTCGGGCCTAGTTGATATAGGGTGACATGGGATCACCCCCTGTTATGTTCATGGTAAGGTTACACGGCGGTTTGACGGCTTAGGACCAACACTTGGCATGTTCGAGGAGGAACATATGTTTAAGTGGGGAGAATGTAACGACCCGACCGGTCATTTTGAGAATTTACACTTCGCTCGGTAGTTTGGGAGCATGAGTAGATCTGTATGATGTATTAGGACTAGTGTGCAACATTTGAGTTCATTCCGAGTTGATTTGATATGTTTCGGCGCGAGTTTTTGTAAGTCTAAAGTTTATTAAGTTTGATTTGAGGTGCGTTTCGATGTTTTTATGCGTGATTTGAGGCCTCGAGTAGGTCCGTGTTATGTTATAGGACTTGGTGTGTTCGTACGTGTCGCGATTTATTTTTTGATTGAAGCATTAGGTCCGTATCGTAATTACGGATCCATAGAAAAAAGAATCGTCGAAATTGTATGAGGAATGGTCATTTTACTAAGAATTGGGTTGCTAGATTTTTCAGATTAAATTACGAAATTATCACTGACTTTGTATTTAAAAATCTGCATCATTTCCAAATATTGATACTAACATATATCCTTCATTATAAGGTCAAATGGAGTGATTCAAAAGCCTAACTTGACTGAAACTTTACAAGGAATCGATTGGAGGCATAAAAAGTAAGTTTCAAGATTGTTTGGCACACAAAACGAGACAGAACAACTGGGAGAGAATACTTAATATAATGTTTGTTAATTTTGTCATATTTTGAGTTGGGGAGCTCGAATTTGGACAATATTTGGAGGAAATTTTACCATATGCATTGGAGTAAGTGTTCTATACTCAATTTTGGTTACATTTCACGAATGCATCTTCATTTTTGGCATTTGATTGATGATATCAAAGTGAAATTTGGTGGTTTTTGTCTAAAATTTCATAGAGTGATTTTTTGAGTTTTAAACATCAATTCGGAGACGGATTTGAGTGAAACTAGTATGGTTGGAATCATAATTGAATGGGTTATCGAATTTTGTGAGTTTGTCGGGTTTCGAGGCGCGAACTCGGGTTTGACTTTTTAGTCGATTTTGAAATTTTGATTAAAGATTCGACCTTTATTGATTGGGTTTGTTTCCTTTGGCATTATTTGATGTATTTGAGTTGCATTTGGCTAGTTTCGAGCCGTTCGGAGGTCGGTATACGTGGGATGTCATTTTTGGAGCATCATTTGGCTTGTTGGGTATTGGATTTGGCTTGTTCGAGGTAAGTAATACTTCTAAACTTGGTGTTGAGGGTATGAAACCCCAAATTATGTGTTATGTGTTTGGTGTTGAGGTGACTCACATAATAGGTGACGGGCGTGTGGATGTGCGCCATGTGAATTTGTGACTCCGTTATTCCTGTGGTACTGTGTAGTTACCTAATCTTATTTGTAACAACGAAATCTCTGCGTACTAGAGCTATTAAGATGTGATCCATGTTAGAAGCCATGTCTAGGCTTCATGCTTATTCTATTAGGACCCACTGAGGTCATATTACTGTTGAATTATTTGTTTAAATTGCAATTTCATACTTAGTCATGTTCATTCATTTCATATCATATCTCAGTCTATGTTGCTATTTATTGACACACCATATCATCATTTTGGGCTAGTTTCATGGCATTGAGCCCGGGAGACTGGAGAGATTGATGACTGAGTGAGGCCGGAGGCCTGAGTGTGAGTGATATTATGGGATCGGACTGCACTCCGCAGCATGTTATATTGATTTATGCCTGGATCTGGATTATTATGGCGCTTGGGATGAAGGATCCCCTCAGGAGTCTGCATACCCCCCAGTGAGCGCTGTTGATTTATATTGTGGGATGGATCTTCCCTGGGCATGGATCTTGCCCGAAGCATTTATATTTGGGGATGGATCTTCCCCGGGGTGGATTGGCCCTATACAATACTAAGTGATTGACTGGCAGTTGCTATATATATATATATATATATATATATATATATATATATATATATA